>WNWK01012212.1:0-60663 GCA_009830355.1 Cherax destructor | reverse complement strand
ATCAACTTCAGTACCAAAACCCTCACCATCAACCCCCCCGTGGGGCCCAAAGCATAATTCCCCCAAATCATTCACAAACAAGCACCCCAAATTTAAGGAAAAAATACTATTATTTATGTGTCTTAAGCAGAAAAAAACAAAATTATATAAAATGAACTACAATTACATCTTTTAACCGTCGACCTTTTCCCACTAAAGGGGGGCCCCCCATATTCCTTTTTTTCTGCAAGATCTTTTGGTAAAAAAAAAAAAAAGTTGTTCGGCTTTTGGGGGGCCCCCGGGAACATAACCCATTTTTACCATTGTTCTTCAGTTTGTCTAACAGGTTTTTTAACTACCATGGTGTTTTCAAAACGAATACCGTGTTAAAAAACAGTCACTGTATAATATAAATGCTGGGTTTAAGATTTTGTAAAAGAAAATTAATAACATTTTTTGTAATTAAGTAAAAAATAAATTACCTGAGAGTAGATAATGAGCTGCCAGGTGAATGTTGATGCTGTGGGAGGCCAGAGAGGCCGTAGAATCCCTTTTTTTTTAAACAAATTTAAAAACAAATAAACTATCATGTACTATTTTATAGAAACTGGGTACAAAAAACTAACCCGGATGACTACTGAGATATTGATATGAAATTCAGAGACCAGTTAAAAAAAAGATTTAAGGAGACAGACAGGATATTGCAGCGCAAATAAATTTCCCAAAGGGTGAGGAACAGAGGCAGAGGCTTATAAAAGGCGAAAGGCAAGGCACTTTGCTAAAAATAAAGTACAAGAATAACCCAAAAAAGCTCTAACAACTAAAAATTGGGGGGTATACCCAAAAAACCTTAGATAGATCTAATAATCTAAATGCGTAACGAGGTTCCCAAAACAACAAAGTGGCAAATTGAATTCATCTACAAACTGTTGCATCAACTCTAGAAAGTAACCAGCTGCATCAAATACCTTTAAAAAATTTGAAAATTTTAAACATCTATACCAAAAAAGGGGGTAACCCAAACAGTTGTCGACTAGTTTATCTCATGACTTGGAAAAAAGAACTAACGGGTTAAACCCCAAAACCCCGGGCCCAGATAACATCCCGCCTTTTCCCAAAAAAGATGGTGCCTCTGAACTAAACCCATTGTTCACATAATAAATTTGTCCATCACCACTAATACAGTACAGTGGTCCCGGTTAGCGATATTAATCTGTCAGGGGGGGGGTATTTTAACCCAAACATTACCCAAAAAATTTTATAAGAAATAATAAAAAAAATTAACCCCTTTCCAGATTCCCAAAAAGTAGTAAAAAAAAATTTTTTTTTAGAATTTTTTGACATTAAATAATAAAGTTTTATGAACAAAAAAAATACATGGAATATAGTACAATAACATGTCCAATTTATTGAAGAGTTGTTGATGGGGAAGATGGGAGGGGGGGAAAGGTATCGTAGTTTGGGTTTTTGGGAAGGGAAACCCCTTCCAAACACTGCAGGTACCAAGTTCTTTCTGAGGTTACGGGCCCTTTTTTTTTAATGACTGGACCAGGTTGGCACGGGCCCCCTTGAAAAAAAAATCGCCCGGGGAGCTCTCTGTCTGGTGATTTTTAAAAAAACATCCCTGAAATGGGACAAAGGTCATTGTACAGGTTCCAGCACGGCCTGCAACAGCATGGTTGGTGATTTCATCCATAAACCCTTTGCACCCGCCCCAATTCCACAAATCCCCCACTCATGAAGAAGGCCCTTCTTCCATCTCTGTTCCACCTCCTCCTCTGAACCATTGTCCTGACCTGTGGTCTTTGTTGTTTGCTGTTGAAGTCTTGCAGATCTTCAGGGTTAGCTCTACATTGTGCTTCCCCCAAAATGTTCCACATCCTCACCCCTCACCTCCAACCCCATGGACTTGTCCCGTTTCCCCAATTTCTTCTACAACAGGCTGAGGCTGGGCTGAGGGTCGGGGGTTCTGAGGCTCACCCCCCCAAACCCCAAAAACCCTTTAAAATCTTTTTTAAAAATCTGGCCACAATTTTCCCAGGCAGAGTTCAAAACCGGGGGTCACCCTCCCAACCCCTATAAGGTTTAAAATGGGATATAGAAATGATTTTTCCAAAAGTCTCTTAGAGTTATATTCATGTTTGGGGCACATCAAAGATTTTGAAACATTGTTTGGTGTAGAGTTTTTTAAAATTGCAAAACCGGGTCCCTGGGCTGGAGGAGAGGAGGGTTTAAGGGGAAGAACTTTTTTTTTTAATTAAAAATCCTCCACAATTTTTCTACCAAAGGGTTGGAGGATGAAAGGAGCTTTTCCATTTTCAGGAGGCACTTATGGCAAATTATTTTCCCCAGATATTTCTTAACACTGGGGCCAAACAACCATTGAACCCAAACAAAAAATGCCTTTGTGACCCCTCTTTTTGTTAACTTCCACATCACACAAAATTAATTGGGATACCGCATCCCAAAACTCTGGGATTTTTAGAATGATACACTTTGGGGCCCCCTTTCAATCACCACTGGCATTACACACATCATGAGAGAGCCTGTCTTTATAGGCTTAACCTGGCAGGGCCCTTTTTCCCCCTGTGTAATGTAGGTTTTTTTTGGATTTTTTTCCCAAAAAGGCCTGTTTTTCCAATTGAACACTTGTTGGGGTTTGGGAAATTTTTCAGCCTCTATTACCCCCGGGAAAATTTCCGCACATATTTTTTAGCCGACTTTTGTCGAATGGCTGCCACCATGCCTCACAACACTATGTTGCCACTTGATTTTAAAACTTTGAAACCAGCCTATGCTGGTTTAAAAAGCTCCTTCAGCACTGGAGGCCCTTTTTTTGACGAGATCATCATGCCTGCCTTCTTTTTTTCCTGTATTCCTGCGAAACACTATCTCCTCAACTGTTTTTCGTTGATCCCCATAACAACAAATTTTCCACATCTTCCAGCACTGCGATCTCTGTTTTGTGATCACATATGCACCTTTCGCAACAACAGCTTCCTTGATTTTACGTGTATTTCCCTTGGCCACAATGGTAGCGATGGTAGAATAGGCTTTACCATACAGCCTGGCCAGCTCAGTGATACACCTCCACTTTCATATTTTTCTATTACAGTATCTCCTTCAGTTCTACTGTATTTCTGAGCGTTTTACCATAGGGCTGGCACTAGGAGCTTTCTTTGGACCCATGGTAGCTTATTTAGCAGTTGCAAGCACTAAAACAGTGGAATAATGACAATATACTGGTATGAATGCGTGGGTGGTAGTTGCTCTCGCTTGTAAACAATAGCACACTGATGCTCCTGGAGTGCCCGCACAGCTGGGCCACACGGACGCTTCGACGAATATCGTAAACCGAGTCAATATTTTGACGTAAAATGTATCGCTAACCGGTTTTATCGGTATCCAACACCATCGCTAACCGAGGTACCACTGTACCAGAGGGGTTCAAGGAGGCCAGAGTTACTCCTATCTTCAAGAAAAATAGGTCTGATGTCAGCAACTCTAGGCCTGATAGTATACTCAGTGCAATATAAAAAATTCTAGAGAGGGTGTACTGTCAAGTAGTTAAGTATCTTAATAACAACATTCTTCATAGTTAATATCCGGTGTAATGGGGTATCCATCACTTCAGTTTCCTCAGTAAAATATCTGGGAATCCCTTTGACCCATGCATGTCAGGAGAATTGATAGGGAACAGTGTAGTAAAGAAAGAATGCCAGACTGAAGTTCCTCTACAGACAAGCACAGTGTCTACCTACTGAGACTCGAGGACCCTATGTCTAGCCCTTATACAATGTCATATGGACTATGCTTGCTCTTCATGGTACTCTACCTTGACAAAAACTGAAAGATAAGCTGCAAATCACCCAGAACAAAATGGTAAGATTCATCCTGGACCTGGGTCCAAGAGAGCATGAGGCCAGGATGAATTGCAACAATTGGATATGCTGAATATTGAAGACAGAGTAAAACAACTCAAGTTAAATCAAGTTTATAAAATTGCTCACAAACAGTGTCCAGAATATCTTGCTGCCAATTTTGTCAAGGCTGGGAACCAAAGCAGCCATAGTACTAGGGAAAGAGAGCACAACTTTGTAGTACCCACAGTCAGTGGCCAGGCTTCAAACACCTTTTACTTTACAGCAATAAAAGAATGGAACAGACTGTCTGCACATGTCAAAGCCAGTCATAGCACGAGCCAGTTCAAGAAGAGAGCCAAATGGTACCTAATGAATGTAGCGACAGAAAGGAAGGAGAAAGATATTTTATTTTTTTAGCTAACATACATGTAAATGTAAATAACTCTTTTTACCTTATTCCTATTATATATCCTTTATAGTATAATAACATATATCTCCTACAGTGTATAACATTAACCCTTAAACGGTCCAAACGTATATATACGTTCACTCGCCCAGTGCCCCGAATATTTTTTTTTTTTTTTTTTTTAGAAATAAAGAGCACAGTTTTCCGAGTGTTATAGGATAAAAAGAAAAAAATTAGGGTCAGTACTTACCGAGATATGACGCTGCAAAGTTGGCACTTGGTGATCACCTGACGGTAACATGGAGCACTGCCGCTTGCAGAAAATCTACATACAGTGGACCCTCACTATTCGAACACTCCAAAACTCACCCTCATTCCAGAATGCTGTTACCAAACGAATTTATTCCCATAAGGAATGATGTAATTAGATTAGTCCATTTCAGACCCCCCAAAAATACACTTATAAAAGCACTTACAAAAATAAACTTACATAAAAGGGTGAATTTTGGAGTGTTCGAATGGCGAGGGTCCACTGTATTTACCATTTTCTTCCATTTTTTTTTTTAATATTCTTGGTTTTTATTATATAATAACTATTTTTTATAGTAAATCTTTTGATTTCAATGTCAATTGTTGTTTATACACAAATATTATATACGAAATTATCATCATACTGACACAAACACACATGTACACACTGATAGGTGATTTTGCACACCTGGCTGAATCACATTCTATTATCTACAACTATATACAGTGGTACCTCGAGTTACGATATTTTTTCGTTCGAGAATGCTGTTCAAGTGTCATTACCAAACGAATTTATCCCCATAAGGAATAATGTAAAATAGACTAGTCCTTTTACACCCCCAAAAATATACTTACAAAAGCATTTAAAAAAATAAACTTACATAAAAGGGCGATTTTGGGGACCATCGTAACTCGAGGTACCACTGTACGTACAAGTATTTACATGTCCCACTTATGTTTCTAGAATTCCACGATTGTATGATACTCCATGAAGCATGGATTCATACATAGTGCCACTCCACACTGGTGACATATGAATCGTGTGTCCTTCCGCTGTTGTGGTCGTTTTGTGGTGGTAGCACACACAACACACTTCTGGGAATGCTTCTTCTTTGGGGTAGGTGGTAAAGGTACCAGGTAGTGACAGTTAGGGATGATTCGGTGTGGCACTTCCCCCACTGGCTGTGGTTGTGGTTGGGGGACAAGTCGCTGTTGAGGGGCAGGTACAGGTGTGGTACTACCATACTTTTTTGCTATCTGTTTTATGATATTCAGGGAGAATTCTGCAAAATGTTTGTGTTTTCCAGTCTTTATTTCGACATATTGAATGCATTGATCACTGCAATGTCTACAAGGTGGAAAAACAGTTTTATATACCACTTGCGACTCATATGCACACAGTCAATGAACCCTATCATCATGTCACACTTGTCAACTAGTTGCATATTGTTCGTATAGTCGACGATAACAGCTGGCTTGACAATACGTTCATTGGCGTGCCGATTCACCTTGTCTGTTTGTACTATCTCGTTTCTGTGGATGGTTGACAGAAATGTCACGTCCCGTTTGTCATTTCACGTCAGTGCCATGATGTCATTAGCATGAAACACTTGCACTGCACCTTCAACACTGCCACTGAACCCTGGCATATGTTTTCTATTCCTTCTCACTGTTCCACATATATCAGTATTGTTCACACGCAGGAAATCAGCGAGCATAGGGCTTGTATACCAGTTGTCTGTGTACAATGTATGGCCCTTGCCAAGGTATGGTTCCATCATCCTGTGAACATCACCAGAAATGCCCAACATGCGCCTAGTATCATTGTGTTTTTCCCAGTGTATACAATGACATCTAACACAAGACCTGTCTCAGTCACACACAACAAAAAGTTTTATACCAAAGCGATTACGTTTGCTCTATATGTATTGCTTGAATGACTTGAATAGAATCAAGGACTCGTCGACAACAATGTTCTTGAAGGGATAAAAGTATGCACTGAATTTCTGCTTCAGGAACATAAACACTTCCCGGATTTTGTATAGGTCATTTCTGTTGGGCATATTCCTGTCTGAGAAGTGCAACATTCGTAGCAACAGAATGAATCTGTTGCAGGGAAGTTGTCTGTGGACCAGTAGTTGTCTGTGGACCAGTAGTTACGTATATTGTTC
The DNA here is from genome assembly GCA_009830355.1 of Cherax destructor. Taxonomy (NCBI): domain Eukaryota; kingdom Metazoa; phylum Arthropoda; class Malacostraca; order Decapoda; family Parastacidae; genus Cherax; species Cherax destructor. The sequence goes on along the minus strand of WNWK01012212.1, from coordinate 54,214 downwards.
TTATAGGTATGTGGCATAAGCATGACAGTAGCAAGGAATAAATACATTTCAGCCACTGTTGTATCTTTCCACCTACGCAGCCGTGACAATTCCCCAACCTCTGCTGTGTTGTCCATGATATAGCGGTAATAATTGTTCGTCTGGGTCACTATCAAGTTCATTATAGGCTCGTCAAAGTATAACTGGAAAAAGTCTAACTCTGTAGACTCGTTCGTTATGGGACATTCTGGCAGGATGCCACTTCCACTTGCATCAAAATCAAAAGGCTGTGGCACGAATACACTTTGTGTCCACTTCCACTCTCAATCACATGGTGCAGGGTGGACCTGTGGCATGGGGGAGCAGATGGGGGGACAGGAATGGAGGCAGCACATGGCTGAGGGGGTGCCAGGCTGTCCTTTGTCTGTCCACCCACCACGCCATGTGGTCAAGGCACCGTGCCACCAACCACTTCTTCCTCCATCCCCGCAAATTCACCTTCATGATCACTATCACTATCAGTGGCCGGGGTTTTGGATCGTGACCTGCCACGACCCTTGGTGACTGCATATGGCACACTGCCTGAACGTAGGCCAAGACGCCTAAAAGTACGCTTCACAGGTGAATAATGAACATCACTATCACTAGACGAATCCTCCAATGGCATAAAATCAATCTCATCGTCACTTACATCACTTTCACTAAAACACCGGGAAAATTATAGTTTCCTCTTGCGTAGTTGCCTATGGGTAACACTTGCCACTCCAGAGGTGCTTGGCCCAGTGTCTTGTGTGGCCACACTGGCCACCCCAGAAGTGCTTAGCCTAGGGACTGGTGTGGCCACACTGGCTACCCCAGAGGTGCTTGGCCCAGGGTCTGGTGTGGGCACAGTGGCCACCCCAGAGGTGATGGGCTGAGGGTCATCTGGGTTATCGTCGATATTTTCACTAATTCCTTGATTATTAGTGGCCACATTGGTGTCACATCCACTAATCTCACGTTGTATATCACTTTCCTTGAATAGTAGTGTGTTAATATGACGAGGCATGAGTGAATCACGAGGATGTGCCATGATCTTGACCCAAGATGGACGTGAATGTAACTGGTCCTACCATGTGGTACCCAGGCGTCCAGGATTTTTTTTAACCAGGCGCACACTGAGTGCGGAAACCCATTCTCTCATGCCTAGGCGACTCAGGCCTATCGCACCAATTTTGAAGGAATGAAAAAATAAAACGTAAATATACGTTTGGGGCAACAGCGGTACTAACGTATATATACGTTTGGACCGTTTAACCCTTTGTGGGTCGACAGGCCTTCTTAGAAACGTGTTCCTGGGGGTGAAAAATATTCGGAAAAAAAAAATTATTTTTTCTTATGAAATGATAGTTTTTTTTTCTGAATCTAAATAGCTAAACAAAAAATTTTTGCGATCAATACTTACGGAGATATGGAGGCTTCAAGTTGACCCAAAATGAACCGATGACAGCAACATTGGCGACTTCCGGTTGGCCGGTAATCTTTTTTTTTTTTAAGTTGTTTTCTTATGGATTTTTTTTTCAAATAACTTTTATGGACTGTGAGACCAATATAAGTGGTTTTTCAAATATTCACTCGCTATTTCTTATAAAATAATGCCATAAAGTTTGTTATCACTAGTTTGTTTACAAAACATATTTACAACAATGTACAATGTAAAATTATGTTTATAACTATTGTTCAATCATATATATACACATATTGAGTCACTGCACATGTTTCTAGAAGTTCTGCAGCCTGTGGAAGTCTCTGAAACATAGTTCCATGCACAGTGGTGTTTCACATTCCACACACATAAAATGAGTGTCTTTGCGTTGCTGTGGGCGTCTTTTTGTATGTGCACAGACATAACACCTCTTCTGAGCCTTTTTCTTGCAAGCAGTAGCACCACCAAGCCTCAGACGAGAGGGTAGTTGTTGGTAATTTCGTGGGCGGTTTTCTATTGCAGGTGGTGTTTCTTGGTGATTATTTGCCTGATAACAGAAACAAAATTCGCCATATGGTGGTTTGTTTGTGGTCTTCAACTTATAAACATTATAAGTATTGAGCATGAAAATGTCCAGAATGTGAAAAAAAAGAGTTTTATGTACCACTTATAACTCTTTCTAACACAATCCGCAAACCCAATCTGCATGTCACATTTGTCCACTGAACGCATATTGAGAGTGTAGTCCATCACAGCTGCAGGTTTTAGAATGGGTTCATCGGTCTCTATTCACCCTGCCACTGTCTGCCATTTCATTAGGGTGAATTGATGACAACAGTGTGACATCTCGTTTGTCATGCCACCGAAATGCCATGATATCATTGGCAGCAAACGCCTGCACCTCACCTTTACAAGTGCCTGCATTGAACCTAGGCATATGCTTACGATTTGCACACACTGTACCGCACACATCTGTCAAGTTCACTCGCAAAAAATCACTGAGGGGCTTGTGTACCAGTTATCAGTATATATGCCCCTTGCCAAGATATGGTTCCATCATGTTCTAACCACATCACCAGAGATACCCAGTAACTTCCTGGTATCTTTCAATGTATTACTTCCAGTGTACACAATAATATCCAATACAAGACCACTGTAGCAATCACAAAGCACAAACAACTTTATACCAAAGCGTTTCCTCTTGCTTGGTATATACTGCTTGAATGACAGTCTACCTTTGAACAGAATCAGTGACTCGTCAATAACAAGCTTCCTGAAGGGATAAAAATACATATTGAATTTCTCTTTCAGATACAGAAACACATTCCTAATCTTATATAACCTGTCGGTTCTGTCAGGCCTGGTTTTGTCTGAGAAATGTAACATGCGTAGAAGTAGCACAAATCGATTCACTGGTATAATATTACTGAAAGCTGGTGTTGCAATCAATCTGTCTGTTGACCAATATGATTTGATATGGTGCTTATACACATGTGGCATAAGCATTATTGTGGCAAAGAAAAGATACATCTCTGCCACAGTTGTCTCCTTCCACTGGTGTAGACGTGATTTTGGTGAAAGAATCGTGTTTGCCATTGTGTAATTGAAGTATCTGTTGCTTTCCCTGATAATAATGTCTATCAGGGGTTCGTCAAAGAATAACTGGAAACATTCCAGTTCAGTGGCATTGTTCCCAAGTGGACAAGATGGGCGTATTCCACTGTGACTCATCAAACTGATGGGGATTGGGAATAAAATTTGCAGCTTCCTGCCAATCCCAGGTGCGGTCTAATGGTGGGTACTGGATATTTACAGGTGGTTGTGGGGGTTGTGGAAGTGGAGGTTGTAGTTGTGGGGGTTGGTAGGTGGGTGAGGGTTGCCTTTGTTGTAACTGAGCTGACTCAGCGGCGTGGGTGCCAGCATGGTCCACTGCTGGTGCCTCGCGCGCGGCACCACCACTACCAGTTGCATGCACATTTCTCATACCAATTGCAACGCTATCATCTTCATTTTCACTATCACTTCCTGTTGTACGCCCACGGGATGTACTCCTAACCCTTGGAAGAGTATATGGCACACTACCAGAGCGCATATACCGTCGTATATACTGACGCTTCACTGGTGAATAGTCACTATCAGTATCATCACCATTGCTCACATCTGAGTCCGGAATATGAGTAAATAGGAGTTTCCGCCTTCGTTCTGGTACAACTGGCCGTGAACAAGACACCACAGCACCAGAGGTGGACGGCTGTGGGTCGTCTGGGTTTTCCTCACTTATACCGGTATTATGGTTACTAGTTTCGGTCACAACCGCCTCAAAACCTTGAAAGTCACCTTCAATGACACCCCATCACTGTTAGAACTGTCACTGATGAATAAAAGTGTCCCAATTCGCCGAGGAGTAAGGTGTTTCTTGCTGCGAGGCATGGTGGAGAAGGAGTACTGAAATGGTGTTCCCACAATGCACCACTGGGTGCCCGATTTTTTTCCTACTGCGCACACTGACCGCGCAGACCCATTCTCTCATCCCTAGGCCTACCAGCTGTTTCCCGCTTAATTTGAAGCCGCTAGAATTTACGTGTACTAGTACGGCACCAACCCCTGCTCGTAAAACGTACTAGTACGGCACCGACCCTGAAAGGGTTAAGGTATTAAATGGACCCCAATTGAAATAAGTCACTCTGTCTGACTTTTTGGGTTATCCTAGGTTTTGTACACATATGCTGCTATGTATGATAATCTATATAACTATTTGTGTATACCTGAATAAACTTACTTACTTACTTACACAATGGCATTATCTGTGGCATATACAGTGCAAGAAAAGTGCATCTACAACAGTTCACCCGAGTCCAAAAAGTTGCAACTAAATTTGAAGTCAAATATCAGCTGTAATATGTTTTAAAGCTTGAATAATTAAAACATCCACAATAATAGCCCATCTGTCTAAAATAGTCCACTATCCAGTATACTCCTACTAGCAACCCTATTAGCTTCATTCCAAAAATGTCAAGGTACAAGAAAACCAGTATACAGTCTTCTCTGGAGTTATGATTTACCCTCAAAGGAATTTTGTTTGGAGTTGCGATTAAAAATTGGAGATATGATGTGTATGATAGTGCAACTGTTATGGGGCGCATCCTGGGAAACAAGATTAACTTAAGTTGCCCGAAATGCTCTGCATAACCAGTTTTTTTTTTTTATATACAGCCTCTCCTCACTTAACGACGGAGTTAGGGGCCTAAGACCCCTTCAGTAAACAAATTCATCGCTAATCGAGGAATCACCCCTTATTGACACTTCAAAAGTTTTATGTTTGCTGGGGAATTCCTTCCAATCTGTTATTATTAACGGCAATACAACATGAAATAGGTCAATGACTTACTTCCGAGATATTCCAGGAAATGCGTGCATAGCTGATTACTTGAGAATTGTTTTGAGAAAATCGCACTTTTTTTCAGTCTTTGCATATAAGAGTGATCTATAGTTATCCTTCAGGCGCATTGAGCGTAATGTTTTCTGTAATGGTCGCGGTCACTTTTTTTTTTATCCCTCCCCGCCCTCCACCCTTCAATACCTCTATATAATGTCAGTTTTTGTTAATTTGGGCATCTTTATCATGCTTCTACGATATTTATGTTATACAGTGGAACCCCAAGTTTAGTACTTTTCGAGTTTAGAACAGTTTTTTCAGCTAAATTTTGTCCCGAGTTTCGCACTGTGCCCCGTGTTTTGTCCTGCGTACCAGACCTGTTTGCCTGCGCAGCCGTCATGAGTCAGTCTGGCTTTGTTTCTCCTTAAGTGATCATTACATTATTAGGCATTTAAAGTGCCCTAGAGCGATAAAATGCATATACGTACAGTACACTCATTACTTACCTTAAAATATTTGTAGTCTTAATGTAGGGGGGCGAGAAGTGAGTAAGCGAGATAAAAACGAATAAACAAGAGAGACAGAGCCGCAGAGTACTTATGTAAACAAACCGTCTAGTTATGGTTGATATACATTCATACAAACACCTTATTGTGTACAAGTTGTCTCCACAGTGGTACAACAGAATAAATAAAGACCAATACTTCTATTCTCATGTAATTTTTAGAAGGAATGATGCTCTGACAAATTATTATTATTATCATTATTACAAATTAGTACGTATTATAACAATATACTCCGACATTTAATTAAAGCTCCCCAGAGCGATAAAATACATATAGTCCATTTATTAATTACCTTAAAATATTTGTAGTGTTAATGTAGGGTGAGAGGCGAGTTTTATTTGTAGGAAGTCAGGTTTGGGAAGTATGGTAGCCAGCCAGGGCAGCCCTCCCCTCCCCACCCACATGTAATGTAAACAAACCAGGCGAACGCATCTGGTTTTCGTCACTTTACATTGTGTACAAGTTGTCTCCACGTTGATACAGTAGAATAAATAATGAGAAACACTCCCATTCTCGTGTAACACCATTTTTAGAAGAAATGACACCCTGAGTGAAGGCATACGAAAGGAGTAATTTTCTAGTTATCCCCAGTAATATTATAGTGTACACATTTTCTCTGATGTTGGACTACAAGTAGCCTGGCTACCACAAGTCCTACAAGTAGCCTGGCTACCACAAGTCCTACAAGTAGCCTGGCTACCACAAGTCCTACAAGTAGCCTGGCTACCACAAGTCCTACAAGTAGCCTGGCTACCACAAGTCCTACAAGTAGCCTGGCTACCACAAGTCCTACAAGTAGCCTGGCTACCACAAGTCCTACAAGTAGCCTGGCTACCACAAGTCCTACAAGCTGCCTGGCTACCACAAGTCCTACAAGTCGCCTGGCTACCACATCTCATATTTATGTTAATTTATTCTACTGTGGGGTGTATTTAGATGGATTAAGCAAAATGTCTATTTTAATGTGTGTAAGTTTACTTAGGTACAGGTACAGAAGTATAATTATCAGCTATAATAATAATGTAGGTATGTAGTCCGCCTGGGCTGCATACCTACACCTACCTACATGTGGCCCAGAGCCATATTATTACGATCAACATACCATGTTCACTGAGTTTAATCGTTTCTATCAACTACCTTTAGATGCCATCATAAACAAAGGGAGAAGTAATGAATAATTCATGCCGAGAACTGTACACAAAAGCATTATGCATTAAGGGGAGTGACGTAATGTTTTCCCTCCGCCCGGCTACCACACCTCCATAGTATATAATCATAAAATGTTTATATGCTATGTAACATGTTTCTTGTATAATTTGGAAGAAAATATAGATGGATTAATAAAAATGTCTATATTAATGTAAAATAAGACATTTAATGTGCCCAAGAGTGATTACAGTGGACGCCCGAAAATCGGCCCTAATCCATTCCAGGAGCTAGGCCTAAAATTGAACTGGCCGATTTCTGAACCTTTATTTCCCATAAGAAATAATGTAAATACAATTACGTAATCTGTTCCAGACACCCAAAAATATTCACAAAAATACATTTTTTAAAGATTAACTATAGTTTTACATACACAAAGCACATAAAAACAACACATAATAACAATACACAATAAATTTACATTTAAAATAACATTTACTTACCTTTATTGAAGATTGTTGATGGCATCTGGAAGATAAGGAGGAGTGAGGGAGGGCTTAGTGTTTGGAAGGGTAATCCCTGCATGCCTGCTACACTCCCTGCTACACTCCCTGCTACACTCCCTGCTACACTCCCTGCTACACTCCCTGCTACACTCCCTGCTACACTCCCTGCTACACTCCTGCTCCTCCCTGCTACACTCCCTGCTACACTGCCTGCTACACTGCCTGCTACACTCCTGCTACACTGCCTGCTACACTGCCTGCTACACTGCCTGCTACACTGCCTGCTACACTGCCTGCTACACTGCCTGCTACACTCCCTGCATGCCTGCTACACTCCCTGCTGCACTGCTGCTACCTCCCTGCATGCCTGCTACACTCCCTGCATGCCTGCTACACTCCCTGCATGCCTGCTACACTCTCCCTGCCATGCCTGCTACACCCCTGCATGCCTGCTACACTCCCTGCATGCCTGCTACACTCCTGCATGCCTGCTACACTCCCTGCATGCCTGCTACACTCCCTGCATGCCTGCTACACTCCCTGCATGCCTGCTACACTCCCTGCATGCCTGCTACACTCCCTGCATGCCTGCTACACTCCCTGCATGCCTGCTACACTCCCTGCATGCCTGCTACACTCCCTGCATGCCTGCTACATCCTGCATGCCGCTCACTCCTGCATGCCTGCTACACTCCCTGCATGCCTGCTACACTCCCTGCATGCCTGCTACACTCCCTGCATGCCTGCTACACTCCCTGCATGCCTGCTACACTCCCTGCATGCCTGCTACACTCCCTGCATGCCTGCTACACTCCCTGCATGCCTGCTACACTCCCTGCATGCCTGCTACACTCCCTGCATGCCTGCTACACTCCCTGCATGCCTGCTACACTCCCTGCATGCCGATGGTGTTCCTCACTTTCTTTACCACAGGGGTGCCACTAGGAAGCTTCTTTGGACCCATGGTGACTTATATTTCACAGTGACAATCAATAAACACAATAAAATTGTGAAATGTTTGAATGAGCGCGCTAGGTAATGTTCACTCAAGGATAAACAAAGCTAGACTGGCTCACGACACCTGAGCGGGAAGGCGCGCAAGCGTGGGGCAGGCGGACAGGTCTGGTACGCGGGCCGATAATCGGGAAAGGGCCAATAATCGGACAAAAATTGGGCCGAAAAAAGCCATCGATAATCAAGCCAACCGATTTCCAGGGGTCCACTGTATTATTAGTATTATGTAATGTTTTTCCTCCGCCAGGCAACCACACCTCCATAGCATATAAACAGCATGCCTGCTACACAGCATGTTTATATGCTATGTAACGTGTTTCTTATATAATTTTGAAGAAAATACCATAGATGGATTAATGAAAATGTCTATATTGATGTAAAATAGAACATTTAATGTGCCCAAGAGTGATTATTATTACATAATAGAAAGAAATTTTGCTGAAAACAAGAAAAAATTTTGGAGTGAGATAAACAAGGTAAGAAAGCCTAGGGAACGAATGGATTTGTCAGTTAAAAACAGAGTAGGGGAGTTAGTAGATGGGGAGTTGGAGGTATTGGGTAGATGGCGTGAATATTTTGAGGAACTTTTAAATGTCGATGAAAAAAGGGAGGCGGTAATTTCATGTACTGGCCAGGGAGGTACAACATCGTTTAGGAGTGAAGAAGAGCAGGATGTGAGTGTGGGGGAGGTGCGTGAGGCATTACGTAGAATGAAAGGGGGTAAAGCAGCTGGAATTGACGGAATCATGACAGAAATGTTAAAAGCAGGGGGGGATATAGTGCTGGAGTGGTTGGTATTTTTGTTTAATAAATGTATGAAAGAGGGGAAGGTACCTAGGGATTGGCAGAGAGCATGTATAGTTCCTTTATATAAAGGGAAGGGGGATAAAAGAGAGAGTAAAAATTATAGGGGAATAAGTTTACTGAGTATACCAGGTAAAGTGTATGGCAGGGTTATTATTGAAAGAATTAGAGGTAAGATAGAGAGTAGGATTGCAGATGAGCAAGGAGGCTTTAGAGTGGGTAGGGGATGTGTAGATCAAGTGTTTACAGTGAAGCATATATGTGAACAGTATTTAGATAAAGGTAGAGAAGTTTTTATTGCATTTATGGATTTAGAAAAGGCATATGATAGAGTGGATAGGGGAGCAATGTGGCAAATGTTGCAAGTGTATGGAATAGGTAGTAAGTTACTGAAGGCTGTAAAGAGTTTTTATGAGGATAGTGAGGCTCAGGTTAGGGTGTGTAGGAGAGAGGGAGATTACTTCCCGGTAAGAGTAGGTCTTAGACAGGGATGTGTAATGTCACCATGGTTGTTGAGGTGGTTTGGTCATTTAGAGAGAATGGATCAAAGTAGAATGACTTGGAGAGCGTATAAATCTGTAGGGGAAGGAAGGCGGGGTAGGGGTCGTCCTAGAAAAGGTTGGAGGGAAGGGGTAAAAGAGGTTTTGTGGGCGAGGGGCTTGGACTTCCAGCAAGCATGTGTGAGCGTGTTAGATAGGAGTGAATGTAGACGAATGGTTTTTGGGACATGACGATCTGTTGGAGTGTGAGCAGGGTAACATTTTGTGAAGGGATTCAGGGAAACCAGTTAATTGATTTAGTTGGACTTGAGTCCTGGAAATGGGAAGTACAATGCCTGCACTTTAAAGGAGGGGTCTGAGATAGTGACAGCTGGGAGGGACTTTTCTCAGCTGTCGTATCTGAGCTCCTCTGCAAAGACAGTGATTATGTATGAGTGTGGTGAAAGTGTTGAATGATGATGAAAGTATTTTCTTTTTGGGGATTTTCTTTCTTTTTGGGTCACCCTGCCTCGGTGGGAGACGGCCGACTTGTTGAAAAAAAAAAAAAAAAAAATAGAAAGATGTGCTCACGGAGAATGTAAACAGCCTTACGCTGAGATACAAGAGGAAAGGAATGATTGAAACTAGTGGTCCAATGCTTAACAATGATTCGTTGAACATAATTATGAAAATCAACCCCTCCCCAAAATAAAATCTAGGACCCACCACCTGCTTTAATGACTGGCTCCTGCTTGTTTAACGAGTGAATTTACAGGCTGCAGACCTATCCTCTTGCATAAGCAACTATTGCTTTTAACAACAACCAAGCAAGTGTTGCCAACAAAAGCACATTACACCCCAGGTGTCCCACCAATCAGCAACGTTTTCCTCAAATGACTGTATGGGCATCATCAACAAGTGAACACACAAGGCACGCACAGTGCTCTCTCACAAGGCGGGGTAGACTTGCTTCTCACCATTTATTGTCATAACTCCCAAGAATTCACTCAAATTTAGAAGAAAACTTTTAAGATGAGCCAGCCTGAGTGTTTCAACTACTGTTCTCTTTATGCTTCACCTTTGATAACATGAGTGCCAAACCACCAGCAGGTGGCAGCATTGCTAAGGCCAAGAAGAGAGAATTACAATACTTGGACATTAAAGTGGACGTTTTTTGGCATGTGGATGCAGCCAAGCAGTTTGGCTTGGCTAAATCTGTGTGTACACCATCCTACAGGAAAATGCTTATATAGCAACAACTTTGAGCCAGTCATTTACTGATTTTTTTTTTTAAGGAGTGCTAATGCCTCTATATCCAGGAGACCAAAGACAAAGGAGTGCACTACAAGCCAGACATCTTGTAGAAGTTCAACTTTCAGTCCATATTTCATAATTGTCAACATCGAAAAAACAGGATTTAGGTACAAAAATGTATCATCCCATTCTGCATCTTGAGTTATAATGTGGGCTCTTATGGTAAAATCAGACTCGTTTAATGTATTTTTTGCTTACCGAAAAATTCTTTTAGTCCCTATCTAAGTTGTTAATTATGGGTCTACTGTAATTTTAGATATAATTGCAGAATAAAGCTTATGTTCAATGAAAAATTAAAATGTCTGTGAATCCCTAATACAGTGGTACCCTGACTTACGATATTTTTTCATTCCAGAATGCTGTTCAAGTGCCATTACCAAATGAATTTATCTCCATAAGAAATGATGTAAAATAGACTAGTCCTTTTAGACCCCCAAAATTACACTTACAAAAGCATTTAAAAAAATAAACTTACATAAAAGGGTGTGTTTGGGGACCATCGTAAGTCGGGGTACCACTGTATTAGTTTTGAGTAAACTGAAGTTGATTAATAAGTAGATGAAATTTAGTATTTGACTGAAAGAATCAGGTAAAAAAAAAATATGTAACAGTGGAAATAGACCTGGTGCAGAACAGTGATGAAATCTGAGAAAATATTTTTTTAGAGGGACTGTATATAAGTGAGTATGACCAAAGGACCACATTAATATAGTTGAAAAAATCTAATACATTACTGACAAAATTTGAAGATAATTTTCTAATATACTGTAATTTACATGCAAATTAGAATATGCAGATGTAGTATGGTGCAAACAGCCTATATAATAAAAACACTAGACAGGAAAGTCCAAAGGTGTGTAACCAACCTCAGTCTCATCTTGCACTTGCATCCACAATAAGTCGTACTTTTCTAATAAATATCTAAGAACTAGCAGAGGATAGTACTTAACATCACCTTCAAACTAGAACTTTTAAATCTCAATGATTCATTCACTTTAATGATCTCTCATTTTTCATTAACTATTCGTGCATATCTTTCAAAATTATTTTTAAATTGCCACAAACTCTTCTTACAGCTTTTTATTAAATTTACTCTATAAAAAAAGAAATTACCTACATGCATTATTTTCTTCCAACGTAATTTTATGTTCATGCAAAAACACAAACAAATCTATTAATGCACATTTTAGAGCATGGAGCATAATCCATGCTCTAATATTGTTACTGTCTATAATAACAATATTAAAAAATTAATAATAGCATACCAAGTTAATTTTGCACGTACCTCCAATATTGCTGAAGTCTGCATATGGTCGAAAACTTTTTGTAGGTCTGTCAAGAAAAGGTATTGATGATAAAGGCTTTTACGTGAATTCAGTTTGAGATTATAAACTGGTTTCTCGTATATGAATCACACGTAAACAATTCATGAGACTGCAGAATATCTTTAGAAACTCGTTACTACACTTGCCTATGTATGATAATATGCAGAAATTTTAAAGATATACAGACTGTGAAAGGAAAGGCAGAGATAATCTGATCTGGGGAATTTCTTTTCTTTCAACATGTCGGCCGTTTCCCACCGAGGCAGGGTGGCCCAAAAGGAAAAACGAAAGTTTCTCCTTTTACATTTAGTAATATATACAGGAGAAGGGGTATCTGGTGAATTTACTTACTGATAATAAGTATGTACAGGACAGTTATCAAATATAAATATTGTGTCCAGTAAGATAAATCTCGCAATGTAGTTATCCAGAATGCAATTCACTTGAGTGAAAACCAGTTTAGGAGACACCTATCAGTCAATTAAATACAGTCAACCCTCCGTTTTCGTGCATAATCCGTTCCTGAGGGATGCAATAAAACTGAAACACACGAAAACTGAAACCATTTTCCCCATAAGAAATAATGGAAATTCAATTACAGTGGACCCCCGGCTAACGAACACCCCGGAAATCGTACAATTATGTAAGTATAATATTGTAAGTGCTTGTAGAAGTGTATTTTTGGGGGGTCTGAAATAGACTAACCTACGTGACATTATTTCTTAAAGAAGTAAATTCGTTCGGTAATGGCACTTGAGCAGGCTTCTGGAATGAATTTTTTTCGTTAGCCGGGGGTCCACTGTACCTTTTATGAGTTTTGAGAGTCTCACTACTCTCGGAGCACGGCCATGTATTGATTCATGACCATATGCACTTATTTATCAAAGAAATATTAACATAATTCTAAGGTAAGAAGATAAGGTTCTAAGGAGAGCCATATCAAATGATTTGATGATGCTCTAATTAAAGCAAGAAATAGTCTATGAAGGTTTAATCTGCACTGGGTGTTATTTTATCACATGTTGGCTAGTCATCCCATCCAACATAATTCTCAAAAAGCAGAAGTAAACTTTTAACAACTGTCACAATAATGCCTTTAAAAAAAGAAATTGTTGTAAACCTCGTGTGATGATGTGTAGGTCTTAGAAACTTGATGTCATCAGAAAGTGGAGGGATAGTCAACACGAGTGAAAGGTGATGTATATACGTACCAAAATAATGAGCAGTATTCCTAGGTGTTAATGTGAACCATTGCTGGAGCATAAATGCTCCATAAATATATACCACTATTTAACAAAAATCAGTATTAACTATAATGAGAGATTTATCTTACTGATGCTTACCAGATGTTTTCTATAATTATGATATTGTAGTACTGGTAATAATATATACGTACATTAATGAAAGTAACATAAGAGAAAAATATATACAGTGGACCCTCGGTTAACGAATACCCCGGAAATCGTGCAATTATGTAAGTATAATTTTGTAAGTTCTTGTGGAAGTGTAGTTTTGGGGGTCTGAAATAGACTAACCTACATGACATTATTTCTTAAGGACGTAAATTCGTTCGGTAATGGCACTTGAGCAGGCTTCTGCAATGAATTTTTTTCGTTAACCGAGGGTCCACTGTACAGTGGTACCTCGGTTAACAATATTTTTTCGTTCCAGAATGCTGTTCAAGTGCCATTACCAAACGAATTTATCCCCATAAGGAATAATGTAAAATAGACTAGTCATTTTAGACCCCCAAAAATACACTTACAAAAGCATTTAAAAAAATAAACTTACATAAAAGGGAGAGTTTGGGGACCATCGTTAACCGAGGTACCACTGTATAGTCTTTAAAAAAAATGTTTCTCTATATATACAGTGGTACCCCGGTTTACGATATTTTTTCATTCCAGAATGCTGTTCAAGTGCCATTACCAAACGAATTTATCTCCTTAAGAAAAGTTGTAAAATAGACTAGTCCTTTTAGACCCCCAAAATTACACTTACAAAAGCATTTAAAAAAATAAACTTACATAAAAGGGTGAGTTTGGGGACCATCGTAAACCGGGGTACCACTGTAGTATCAAAGTTTTTATTCAATGCAAATTTTCAAAATACTGCATATAATAATTACAATCTGTTTTGATATAAGAAAAAATAAAATACAGAAATTTCCTTACTTGAAACAATTTTCCTGATAAATACTTTTCCAAATGCGATGTGCAGAGGGTCCAATATAGCCAGTATATCTCTCAGGATTGAGGAGGAGATCAACATATTCACTGTCTACAGACGACTCATCATCTAGGTAGCAGAAGCTATCCTGGGCACTGTCATGAGCTGCCCAGCGCTCAAATCCATCCAGGGACTCCTTACTGAAATTAAATTAAACTACTGTACAGTACTGTCAACTGAAACAATTTGATATGTTTATATCAAATTAGAATTTTTTTTGAAATGTCAAACATTCACCATCCTTGGTATGACTGAAGGTAATCTAGAACTCAAATAGAAAAACAATCATTGTGCAAACTTGGCAAGGCACCCTAAAATTTTCTGCTAAATTAAATTTTGATGGTAGGCATTTTTTTTTTTTTTTTTTTTTTTTCAACAAGTCGGCCGTCTCCCACCGAGGCAGGGTGACCCAAAAAGAAAGAAAATCCCCAAAAAGAAAAAACTTTCATCATCATTCAACACTTTCACCACACTCATACATAATCACTGTCTTTGCAGAGGAGCTTAGATACTACAGCTGAGAAAAGTCCCTCCCAGCTGTCACTATCTCAGACCCCTCCTTTAAAGTGCAGGCATTGTACTTCCCATTTCCAGGACTCAAGTCCAACTAAATCAATTAACTGGTTTCCTGAATCCCTTCACACAATGTTACCCTGCTCACACTCCAACAGATCGTCATGTCCCAAAACCATTCGTCTCCATTCACTCCTATCTAACACGCTCACACATGCTTGCTGGAAGTCCAAGCCCTCGCCCACAAAACCTCCTTTACCCTTCCCTCCAACCTTTTCTAGGACGACCCCTACCCCGCCTTCCTTTCCCTACAGATTTATACGCTCTCCAAGTCATTCTACTTTGATCCATTCTCTCTAAATGACCAAACTACCTCAACAACCCCTCTTCAGCCCTCTGACAAATACTTTTAGTAACTCCACACCTTCTCCTAATTTCCACATTCCGAATTTTCTGCATAATATTTACACCACACATTGCCCTTAGACAGGACATCTCCACTGCCTCCAGCCTCCTCCTCGCTGCAGCATTTGCAACCCATGCTTCACACCCATATAAGAGTGTTGGTACCACTATACTTTCGTACATTCCCTTCTTTGCCTCCATGGATAACGTTTTTGTCTCCACAGATACCTCAATGCACCACTCACCTTTTTTCCTTCATCAATTCTATGGTTAACCTCATCCTTCATAAACCCATCTGCTGACACATCAACTCCCAAATATCTGAAAACATTTACTTCTTCCATAATCCTCTCTCCAATGTGATATCCAATTTTCTTTATTTAAATCGTTTGATACCCTCATCACCTTACTCTTATCTATGTTCACTTTTAACTTTCTACCTTTACACACTCTCCCAAACTCGTCCACTAACCTTTGCAACTTTTCTTTAGAATCTCCCATAAGCACAGTATCATCAGCAAAAAGTAACTGTGTCAACTCCCATTTTGCATTTAATTCTCCATAATTTAATCCCACCCTCTCCCCAACACCCTAGCATTTACTTCTTTTACAACCCCATCTATAAATATATTAAACAACCATGGTGACATTACACAACCCTGTCTAAGACCTACTTTTACCGGAAGTAATCTCCTCTCTCCTACACACCCTAACCTGAGCCTCACTATCCTCATAAAAACTCTTTACAGCCTTCAGTAACTTACTACCTATTCCATACACTTGCAACATTTGCCACATTGCTCCCCTATCCACTCTATCATATGCCTTTTCTAAATCCATAAATGCAATAAAAACTTCTCTACCTTTATCTAAATACTGTTCACATATATGCTTCACTGTAAACACTGGATCTACACATCCCTACCCACTCTAAAGCCTCCTTGCTCATCTGCAATCCTACTCTCTGTCTTACCTCTAATTCTTTCAATAATAACCCTGCCATACACTTTACCTGGTATACTCAGTAAACTTATTCCCCTATAATTTTTACACTCTCTTTTATCCCCTTCCCTTTATATAAAGGAACTATACATGCTCGCTGCCAATCCCTAGGTACCTTCCCTCTTTCATACATTTATTAAACAAAAATACCAACCACTCCAGCACTATATCCCCCTGCTTTTAACATTTCTGTCATGATTCCGTCAATTCCAGCTGCTTTACCCCTTTCATTCTACGTAATGCCTCACGCACCTCCCCACACTCACATCCTGCTCTTCTTCACTCCTAAACGATGTTGTACCTCCCTGGCCAGTACATGAAATTATCGCCTCCTCTTTTCATCGACATTTAAAAGTTCCTCAAAATATTCCCGCCATCTACCCAATACCTCCAGCTCCCCATCTACTAACTCCCCTACTCTGTTTTTAACTGACAAATCCATTCGTTCCCTAGGCTTTCTTACCTTGTTTATCTCACTCCAAAATTTTTTCTTGTTTTCAGCAAAATTTCTTGACAGATCCTCTCCCATTCTTTCATCCGCTCTTCTTTTGCACTCTCTCACCACTCTCACCACATTATTATTTTATCCTTCCATGAGGATGATTAACCCTAAAACTTGACATATCCTGAAATGTTGTGGATATAAAAGCTAAAAAAAAAAAAAAAAATGCATATAAAATACAAGAGAACATTTTTTAACCCTTTTGAGGCCCATGCTGTAGTACTACGTGATGAGCTCAGCTCACTCAGATAAGCAGTGAGCAGTAAATTTGGGCCTAGATATGAGAGAATGGGTTTATGCCGCGAGTGTGCCCATATAAAAAAAATCCTTGCGGTGTATTTTCAGATGGTTTTTATAGGTGTATTTTTGGTTTCTTGGTATTATTTGATATAATGGAAGATATATTACAGAAATAGAGATGATTTAATTGGTTTGGTAAACTGAAACAATGGAATTGGCCTAAAATAGGACTAAAAGTGGGTGAAATCACCGATGCATAAATAATGCTGAGACCGCTAACTTTGTGAGTGCATAATTCCATAATTTTTCCATCAATTTTTTATAATCTCCTTTGTCCCCCTTCCCTTTATATAAAAGAACTATACATGCTCTCTGCCAATCCCTTGGTACCCTCCCCTCTTTCATACAGTTATTGAGCAAAAGTACCAACCACTCAAACAATATCCCCCCTGCTTTTAACAATTCTGTCATGATCCCATCAGTTCCAGCTGCTTTACCCCCCTTTCATTCTACCCAATGCCTCATGCACCTCCCCCACACTCTCATCCGGCTCTTCTAAAAGATGTTATACCTCCCTGGCTAATGCATGAAATTACTGTCTCCCTCTCTTCAACAACATTTAACAGTTCCTCAAAATATTCCTGTCATCTTCCCAATACCTCCAACTCCCCATCTACTAACTCCACTATTCTTTTTTTAATTGTCAAATCTATTTGTTCCTAGGTTTTCTTAACCTATTTATCTCATTCCAAAATTTTTCTTATTCTCAGCAAAATTTGTTGACAGTGCCTCACCCACTATGATCTGCCCTCCTTTTGCACTCCTTCACCTCTCTTTTACTCTCAATATACACCACCCTTCTTATATCACTTCTGCTTTATAAAAATCTTTCATAAGCAATCTTCTTCTATCACACCCTTTACCTCATCATTCCACCAATCACTCCTTTTTCATCCTGCACCCACCTTCTATAGCCTATATGTGTTGGATGTGGGTATTAAATTTCAGTGTGTCTTGTAATGAGGAAATCATTGATCAATATGTTTATTTGAAGCTCTATTTCCAAACAACATGTATGGTTAGAATAAATTTGATAATAACTTACCCTTTTATGGGACCATCATCATGACAAATAACCATAGTTTTTCTTGAACTTTTTTCAATGTCAAATATTATGTACACTAGTTTTTTTTTTTTTTTTTTTTTTCAACAAGTCGGCCGTCTCCCACCGAGGCAGGGTGACCCAAAAAGAAAGAAAATCCCCAAAAAGAAAATACTTTCATCATCATTCAACACTTTCACCACACTCATACATAATCACTGTCTTTGCAGAGGAGCTCAGATACGACAGCTGAGAAAAGTCCCTCCCAGCTGTCACTATCTCAGACCCCTCCTTTAAAGTGCAGGCATTGTACTTCCCATTTCCAGGACTCAAGTCCAATTAAATCAATTAACTGGTACACTAGTTTCTTCTGATATTAAATGTTTTTCAAGTATTTATCATTCAAAACAGCAACTTTGTGGTGTATTTTCATGTGGTTTTTACGGTTGTATTCACGGTTTCTTGGTCTCATTTGATAGAATGGAAGATATATTACAGAAATAGAGATGATTTTGATTGGTTTTAGTACTGAAAATAGATTCTAATTGAGCTCAAAGTAGCAGAAATGTTTGATTTTTGCTGATTTTCAAGAGTAAACAAATCACATCACGCGACCAATACATGTCAACTGGTGGGTCTAATATATGTTTACAAATGCACTCATAGTGTTTATATAATTATTACAATATTGCATAAGAGTAATTCATCTATTTTTTGGTGTGAATAAAAATTCTTTATGTAAATCAAAAATCAAAATGGAATTCAAGTGTAAAGCCTGGAAACATAACTAATAAACAGAGGAAATGTTATTTTAGTGCCAGGAATGCCTGCATTGTTTATTCTGGACGCTGTTTTGAAATATTCTGAACTTTGTGTGAAATTGGCGAAATTACCAATTTCTGATAACTTTATTAGCTACTTGAAAAAGTTGATTGGGCAGTTTCTTGTGCTCAATTAATAAAATAGAAGTAATACTAATGAAATAGCTAAGAATTTGGTCAACTGGAATAATGTAATTGGCCTAAAATAGGGGTCAAAGTAGGCAAAATTGCCGAAATGTAAATACTATCACTGACACAGTCAAATTTGCGATAGTGTAATTTCGTCAGTTTTCCACCAAATTTCGTACTTTTTGTTTTATTACCTTTAGAAAAAAATTCTCTACCATTTCATAAGAAAAAAATAAAAAAAAATTTTTTTTGAAAATTCTTGGACCCTGTGGACAATGCGTAGATCTACGGCTTGGACCCTGAAAGGGTTAAACATACAACAAATATTTATTTCCCTTTATTTCTTTTGATTGCTTTTGTTGTCTAACACAGGATGTGATACCTCTTGAAACAGAAATATATCACACCACTTAGCTTTCTTGAGTTATCCTGAATTAATAATATACTGTATACATATGTTCTAATGTACTTTTTGCATGCCCATATAATCTGCTCTCAGAAACTATGCACTTTTTTAGTTATCTTGGGTTTAAAATATACATAGTATTTTGAAATGTACTTTCTGCTTTTTAACACAATGGCTGTTTCCCACTGAGGCAGGGCGACTCAAAAAAGAAGAAACACTTTAACCATCACTGTCTTGCCAGAGGTGTGCCGATACTACATTTCAAAAACTCCAATGCATCTCCACCCATCCTTCAGACTGCAGGCACTGCACCCCTCCCCCCACCTCTAGGACTCAAGTCAGGCTAACCAGTTTCCCTGAATCCCTTCATAAATATTACCTTGCTCACACTCAAACAAAGTCAAGTCACAAAAATCACTTGCCTCCATTCACTAACACGCTCACACATATTTGTTGGATGTCTAAGCCCCTTGCACAAGTAAGTTTATTCAGGTATACATAAATACAGTTACCAAATAGATTATCATACATAGCAGCATATGTGTAGGAAAACCTCTATCCAGTCTTCCTTTCACTACAAATTTATACACCCTCCAAGTCATCCTTTTTTGTTCCATCCTCTCTAAATGTCTGAACCATCTCAACAACCCCTCCTCAGCCTTCTGAATAATACTTTAAGTAACCATGCATCTCCTCCTAATCTTCAAGCTACGGAGTCTCTGCATAATATTCACACCACATATTGCCCTCAGACACATATTCAACTGTCTCCAGCCTCCTCCTTCTCGTTGCAATATTCACCACCCATGCTTCACACCCCCACATATGAGCAGTGGTGGCTCGACCATAGGAGCTGCAGAGCTGCAGTTCCCCCAGATGCTCACTGCCAGACGTATGACTTCAACCTTACGCTAAAATAATTTGCAACTGACAAATATATTAGTACAGGAAAAATCTGTGTATGTTGTTTCCAATGTATTTATAAGCGATTTTTTTTATTTTTTTTTGTTGAAACGAGATAAAAAATGATTAAAAATAGAAGTTTGATGCAGTACAATAGTACAGTGGAGCCCCAGATTTCGTACTTAATCCGTTCCAGATCGGTCTAAATCCGAAACATACGAAAACCAAAGTAATATTTTCCATAAGAAATATTAACCAAAAATACATATTTTAAGTCTTTCGGGGTTTCGGTCGTACTAGTATGGCTTACGCCCTGGGGTTATGGTCGTACTAGTACGCCTAAATTCTAGCGCCCTCAAATCAAGCAGAAACAGGCTGTTAGGCCTAGATGTGATAGAATGGGTCTGTGCGGTCAGTGTGCGCAGTATAAAAAAATTCCTGCACACCACAATGCATAATGAGGAAAAAAAACTGACCGTGTTTTTGGTTTAAAACAGCGACTTTGCAGTCTATTTTCGTATGGTATTTATGCTTGTATTCTCGTTTTCTTAGTCTCATTTTATAGAATAGATGATATATTACAGAAATAGAGATAATTTTGACTGGTTTCACGATGACAAGTACCTTGAAACTGAGCGCAAAGTAGCGAAAATGTTCGATTTTGGCCGATGTTCAAGAGTAAATACACATCAACTGGAGAGTAATATTCTTGCACAAGTACGCTGATATTATTTATACCATTTTTACAATGATGCAGTTGTATACATAACAGTAAATCTTCTATTTTTTGTGAGAATAAAAATTCAAAATGGAAAGCAAAAGTAATGTAAGAGGGGCCTGGAGATGTGACTAATGAACAGAGAAGATGTTATTTTAGTGCCAGGAATGTCTGCCTTGTTTATTATGGACCCTATTTTGAAATTGGCATCGATTGAAATTTGTGTGAAATTGGCCAAATTGCCATTTTCTGACCACTATTTTGGGTAGTTGAAATTGGTAAATAGGCAGTTTCTTGTACTCAATCAATAGAAGAAATGGAGTTCTAGCGAAATAGTTATAATTTTAGTAGACTGAAACATTGGAATTTGCTGAAAATAGGGCTCAAAGTGGGCAAAATCGCCGATGCGTAAATGTCATCGATACCGCTAACTTCGCGAAAGCATAATTCCGTTAGTTTTCGATCAAATTTCATAATTTTGGTGGCGTTATGATCGGAAAAAGATTATCATTTCATAAGAAAAAATAATTTTTTTTTTTAAATTCTTGGACCCTGAGTACGAGTTTCGGAGAGGGTCCTTGGACCCCCAAAGGGTTAAAGAATAACTATAGTTTTACATACAGAAAACAATGAGAAATAAATATAAAGCACTAATGAAATGGATAAATGAACATTTAAATCATTATTACATACCTTTATTGAAGACTCTTGTTGGCGTATGAGAAGAGAAGGAGGGAAAGGAAGGAGAGAGGAAAGAGAGAAAGAAAGAGAAGAGAGAGAAGAAAGAGAGAGAAAGAAAGAGAGAAAGAGAGAGAAAGAGAGAGAAGAGAGAGAAAGGAGAAGAAGAGAGAGAAAGAGAAAGAGAGAGAAGAAAAGAAAGAGAGAAGAGAGAGAGAGAGAGAGAGAGAGAGAGAGAGAGAGAGAGAGAGAGAGAGAGAGAAAGAGAGAGAGAGAGAGAAGAGAGAGAGAGAGAGAGAGAGAGAGAAGCTTATTGTTTGGAAGGGGAATCCCCCCTCCATAAGGACTTCAGGTATCAAAGCCCTATCCAAGGTTACTTCCCTTCTTTGTCTTTTACTGGCACTAGGACCACCTTGAGTGTCACTAGACCCCTGTCCAGTGACTCAAGCTTGCCTTTTCGCAAATGGTCGACTACACAACACTATCTCCCGCTAACTGTTTCTCACTGATCCACACCAACAACAACTTCTCCGCATCTTTGATTGTTTGTGATCTCTGTTAGCATATTTACCCCTTTCGCAACTTTAGTTTCCTTGATTTCCACTTTCTTTGCCAGGATGGAACAGATTGTTGATTTTGACTTCCCATACATCCTGGCAAGCTCGGCTAAACGTACGCCACATTTGTATTTTTCAACAATCTCTTTCTTGAAATCTATGGTGTTTATCACCTTTTCCAAAGGGCTGGCACTAGGAACTTTCTTTGGGCCCATGGCGACTTATTTCACAGTCGTTCTCAATAGTTAAGCATGAAGTAATGCTCACTTGACCAGTGACAGAGCCAGACTGAGACACATACGCATGAGTGGCGGTGTTCCTGGCGGATAGACGCGTCTGATGCATACGATTTCCGGGTGGAGGTACGAAATTCGGACCAAAATTTCGCACAAAAAAAGTGTTTTAAATCTAAAAACGTACGAAATTCGGGGTTCCACTATATAGGTATTACTGGCGCTACGAGCCACCACTGCATATGAGTGTTTGTACTACTATACTCTCATACATTCTCCTTTTTTATTACCATGGATAACGTTCTGTCTCTCCACCTTTTTACCTTCTTCAGTTCTATGTTTCACCTCGTATTCATAGACCCATCTCCATACTCTCTCCCTCCAATCTGATATCCAATCTTCCATTACCTAATTTTTTTTGTTACCCTCATCACCTTGCTCTTTCCAATGTTCACTTTTAATTTCCTTTTTTAACATATGTATCCTCCCAAATTCATCCACCAACCTCTGCAACTTCTCTTCAGAATCTCCAATAAGCAATGTCATCAGGAAAAAGCAACTGTGACAACTCCCACTTTGTGTTAGATCTCTCTTGGAATTTTCATTACTAACAGATGTAAATTTAGTGCAAACTATTACGGTGGAATTAGTCTTGTAAGCTACAACCATTCTGAAATTTAATGTAAAAAATTAAAAGAATTTTTAGAAAATTCTTTTAAAAATAAACATGTTAAATTGTTGCATTTACATTTCATGACTTATTATAGTATAAAAATAATAGCAAATATCTTTAACTTTGCCTAGAATATATAATTCACTAAAGTATCATGGAAATCTTTTACCAAGAGAATGTTGGGGACCAGTCTGGGCCTTTTACCTCTGAGTTAAGCCTTACCTTTTAACATACTATCTGTCTCAGCTGAGGCAAGGTGACCCCCCAAAAAAGGAACACATTCACCATCATTCATTCAATTGCCAGAAGTGTGCTGACATCACAGCTCAGATAACCCTCTGAACTGCAAAATTCACACCTCTCCTTGAGAGTGCAGGCATTGTACTTCCCAGTTCTAGTCAGCATTTATATTTTAAGCACTATGTTGTTAATGATCAAGCTCTGATGAAAAAAATTACTGCATTATTATGACTAATAATTGCATTGTTATAATTCATTTACTATATTTTAAATAAATGTACAACTGTGGTTTTCTTAGTCAACAGAACATCGTATCAAGGATAAGTGGATGATGGGGATAAACAAAGGTGATATTAATAAAGTACTGAGGGTGTCGAACCAGGTAAGAACCAGAAATAATGGATTTAAATTAGAGAAGTTTAGATTTAGAAAGGACATAGGTAAGTACTGGTTTTCAAACAGAGTTGTGGATGCGTGGAACAGTCTTCCGAGTAGGGTGATCAAGGCTAGGACTTTGGGTAGCTTTAAAAAGATTGGACAAATATAAGAGTGGGAGGGGCTGGGTTTGATTGGTGCCGTGGGTTGATAAGTAAATTCTTGGGTAGTTTAGGGTAGGGGTGGTTTTGATAAAGACCTGCCTTGTATGGGCCAGTAGGCCTTCTGCAGTGTTCCTCCATTCTTATGTTCTTATCCATGGAATGTTCCCCGACTTACCTTAGTGTTGTGTTGAGGTAACCCAATGCATTCTCAGTATCACATTCTGATACCGTCATGTGGGATTTCATATCTAGGCTTTGCAATTTATCAATTCCATTTGGGGTGACTGCTCCCTTGATGCCTTCTGGGATCTACATTGAACACAAAAAAAGTATTCTTAATATTTATAAGCAACAACCTTTATCATACAAAACAGGACATGTTTAAAATTATGATATACAAAACCAATTTATAATTAACTCTCTAACACTTAACATGCATTTCTTGAGTACTGTATCAACAAACTAAATAACATTTGTCCACTTCTGCTGCTTTTATTATGAATCCTTCTAATACTGGCAATCATTAGAGAAACACTAGTAGTAATGATAAAAGATTCAGTCAGGTTACAATGTACAATAAATCACATGAATTTTTTTTAAAATAATTCTTGTAGAAAAATTTAAATTATTATCAAGAGGTTAATAAGTTGCACTTTATGACCAACACCTACATAATAACTATTATGAAAATTAAAGCTTATATCTAACTATTTTCAAACTAAGTACAGTGGTACCCCGGTTTACGATGGTCCCCAAACTCACCCTTTTATGTAAGTTTATTTTTTTAAATGCTTTTGTAAGTGTAATTTTGGGGGTCTAAAAGGACTAGTCTATTTTACAACTTTTCTTAAGGAGATAAATTCGTTTGGTAATGGCACTTGAACAGCATTCTGGAATGAAAAAATATCGTAAACCGGGGTACCACTGTATTCTGAATTTATTAAAACATATCGAAAGGATCTCCAGCTTATGAAGTTCCTGGAGGTCAAACATACAAACAAATTTTGATAAAGAAGCTAATTTCCTGTTCAAGAAATAAGAATTATCTATATTTCACTCACATTCGACACTGAAGCTCAGCAGTCACCAAATATAATCTGTTCCTAATTGTCCATACAAAAGTGGTGATGGGTCTTCATAAGATGGGGTCCCCTATGTGTATTTAATACCATATTTATGTAGTACTATGAACATTCTGTCACATAGGTTATGTAATTATAAGATTTGTTCATGAAGCTTATAGTGCTGCATGATCCTCACCAATACCCATTAATTAACACTGCCTTCTGTGAATAAATCCATTTTATAGGTCAAAATACAAAAAGACAAACTTGTGTGTAATGTGCAACCACAAATAAACACCATAAACCCAGTGCAGTCACCCAAACAACCAGTGTGCAACAAGTGTCTTCAATTCGAGACAAAAGTTACTCATTCTCAAATTCAATATGAAGTTTAAATACTTCAGAGGAAAGTTTATTTATTATGACTGTGTACAGTAATGAATAACTAATGCCTAAGTTAAAAAAAAAAAAGCACGTGAGAAAATTAACACTGAACAGATTACTTTCACACTTTCATCTATATTAACCTCCTCATACGTTTCCACTTCTACAATATTCAAATTTGATCCTGTGCTTTTGCTGGCCCAGTTCTGAGATTTGTCTCTTTTCTTGGTAGTTATTTTCGACTCCTCTTGCTACATATGTAAAGAAACATGAGAATAAATAAAAACTGGAAAATGAATGCCACAAAACCAAAGACAGTTTAGAAACTATGCAGAGTACAATAACAAAAATTACAGTACTGCCAATTTGAAAAGGTGTTACAGTATTGTGTCATGAGATTGTTTTATTTAAAAAATAAAAAACATGCTTTTCACTTGGTGAGCTAAACAGACATGCAAAGAAAACTGATGAAACACATTCGAAACAATATCCATTTTAATAAAAAATAAAGTAAAAAAAGTACTGCACAACATATTGTTCTAATTATATAGTTTGACTATTACACTGTATGTGACATGATAAGCCCATAAGGATCAGTCAGAGCACGGAGTAAAGCTTTATCTATCATCTACTAATTGCAAGACAGACATTTTATCTACCTATACTCGCTATTTAACTCAGATTTTAAGGTTAATTTTGATAATAAAAAGTAGCAAATAAAAAAAAAATTAAGAAAAAATAAACAGGTGCAGAAAGCAAAGGCTAAACTAAATAAAATAAGGAAGAGATGGCAATATACAATAATGGCTTCTACCACTGTATTTATATTTTACTTCCTTGACTGCAACTTAAAATTTAATACCCACATCCATCACATAACCAAGAGTCTCCAAAACAATATGCATCCTCTCCAAGATACAGTACTATGTACCTCAAACAATACTTACATTGTACCACTCTCTAATCTACCCTTACCTCACATATTGTGTTTGTGCCTGGGGTTCTACTACACTAAGTCACTTAAAATCATTAATAATTCAACAAAAAGCCGCTGTGCAAATCACCCATTCCGGTGCCAGACAACACACTCCCCCACTCTTCAAAAGCTTGAACTTACTTAATATACAAAATAAACACTCATACTACTGTGCCTATTATATACATAGAACATTAAACTCCAACAAACCCTTCTCTTGTAACTTTTCCTCGATAGCTGCAACAGAACACACAGGCATAACACTAGACAACAAAACCCTCTGACATCCCCAGTGTCCGACTCAACCTATGTGCATAAAAGGCCCCAAGATCTGGAATGCATTGCTTGAAGCATCAAAAGGCCTCCTATCTACCAATCAATTTAGAGCTCTTGTTAAAAAGCAACTCATCTCCCCAACATAACTAAAACCAGTTCATCCAACTCTGTCCCTGTTTTCTTCCAGTCTTCTTCCAACTCTCATAAAAAATTTAATACTCATCCCATTATATTTCTATTGTAACTTGGTAACTTGCTTTATCTTCACATCTCTATTCAATCACTCCACAAAATGAAGACACTGAATCAGTTTGAAATAATGAATCATTTTTAAAACTGTATCACTCATGCATTAGATACCCTTCTTATTGTGAATATAGTAGTTAACTGCTTAAATTTTTTTTACTTAACTAAAAATCACTGAATCAGTTTGAAAAATTAAGGCATACTTTTAAAATTGTACCATTGTTCATTTAGCTACATCTCTTTTTGTAGATTTAATTGTAGTTAACTGTATAAGAAATCCTACTTAATAAAGTATGTCTAGTTCTTAAGTAGTCTAAGCATTAGGATTAGTTTGCCAGAAATACACTGCATACTAGTGGCTTTTATTTGTGCATAACAATATTTTAATACATGCAAACTACATTATCTGTATACTGAATAAAAGAAATAAAAATCTGAATTAGGTATATTTATTCCTACATTCTTCAATTTGAGAAAACATAGGTAACCACAATAATAAGCCAATTATATTATTGAATTCACAATTAGTATTCACAATTGTGAAAATTGGTGCATTATTCAAATCCGTGTTAACCAAAATGAAGACGCGTGGGAAAAAGAATGTTACATTCCAGAGACCTAAAAAAAAAAAAAATTTCTTAAGTAGGTTAAAAAGTCACCAAAAACAATTTTATCTTACCTTCAATTCTGGTTCTCTAGCTTGCTGATATGAAAGTGTATGAAAATGGTTGATGTGGCCCTACTGGGTTGAAGTAGATGGTTGTTGTTGCTGTGTTAATAACTATGGCTAAGGCTCTTGTGTGTATGTTAGAGAGTTGTCAGAAGTTGATGGTTGTATTGGCATGTTCAAGACTTCTGCTGTTTTATCCAGCAGGTCTTTATGCAGCGCATGATAATGCTTCAAGACTTCCTCCAAAATTGTCTTACAACAAGAAGGGTCGTGGCCTTCTTCAATGAGATTGTCTGCAAGTTTACTGGCAATGTGGAATCACTTGCATAACTTTTCCAGTGTTAGCTATTTCTGTACAAGTTCTTCTACCTCATACTCCTCTGTTAACTGCCTCTTACTTTCCTGGGAATTTAGATCCACCAGCACTTCTGCAGTTGGTTCATCATCATTTAACAGTTCATTTATGTTGCCTTCTGGCATATCTTCAAGCCCTTGTTTCCCACCATCCTACCTAGACAGTTTCCTGGACTACTCTCTTTACTGTGGGAAAACCTGGAAAATTATTCACAACACTCAAAGTCATAATTTTCCTCAGAAAACATTTAATGTTTACTGGGGCACTCCATTCTATGACACTTTTACACGTGTTTGTACATCTGCAATGTTAAAAGTATGCCAGAACTCTAGCACCTATTTCTGACCTGTATAATCTATGGTGTCACTGCTAATGACCCTGCATGAGCAGTGACACTAACATATCATAACTCCTGGAACCAGCAATTGTATCAATGGTGTCATATTTGGTGGTAAAAAGCACAGCCTGCACATTTGGGTTCAGAAACGGCAAGACTTCAGTATGACCATGGAAATTATCAAGAGTTGAACACAAATTTGTTTTCTAGTAGATACATCTTTATAGGAATAAAATAATGCTCAAACCAATCAATAAAGATAACCTCAGTTATCCATGCTCCCTTGTTAGACCACCAAATGATAGGCAAAGTACAGTAGTGTAGTTTTATCTTGTCCTTTAAAATCACAGGGAGGATGTGTGATAAATCACTATAGGCATGCACTTTAAATCACCAGTTATATTACTGCAGGGATGCAAGCAAAAATGATCTTTTGCTCCCTAGAACCCAGGCACAATATTTTTTGCTTACTAATTTAAATCCTTGACAACATTTTCTTCCAACATATCCAAGTCTTGTCAGCATTTCAATACTCAATCAACAATGTAACCATTCTCAGAAATAACTTCCACAAACTCAGCCGGGAAATTTTCTGTAGTAATGTGAACAGCTGATGCATTCTCTCCACTATATCTAATGTAATGCAGCTGACTGCAGCATTTAAACAGTTAAACCATCCAGAACTAAATATACACTTGTGAAGGCTATCCTTCCATTTCAAGAAGAAAATTAATCATGAAACTGACGGTTTCTAATAAAATCGAGGTTTTAATTATGCTTCAAGGTAGTTCATATCAGATTCAGACTATCTGTGCCTCAGATAATCAAACAACTGTACCACTCAAGAAAATGAGAGGAAAATAATAGTGTGAGCACTGAGTAATTCAGATTATGACATACCTTTGAAAAGAATATCTAAATGACAATACAGCTATGTTGGATGAGCTTGCAATGGATTTAAATGCCACCCATTCAATAGTTTACAACTACCAATACAATTTTGCATCAAACTAGATTTGTTTCACTGAACCCCATTCCCTCAACACCCTGTTCAAGGGAGACAATCCCTGTAGATGAACATGAAATAAATAAAAAGATCAAAAGAATGAGAAGCCATATTAGTGAAAAGGAGAAAGAACGAGAAAAGATGTATATTTAAGGATAAGAAGGATCCCATTGGTTAAAAAAATATAATACAGTGGACCCTCGCTATTCGAACACTCCAAAACTCACCCTCATTCCAGAATGCTGTTCAAGTACTGTTACCAAACGAATTTATTCCCTTAAGGAATGATGTAATTAGATTAGTCCATTTCAGACCCCAAAAATACACTTATAAAAGCACTTACAATAATAAACTTACATAAAAGGGTGAGTTTTGGAGTGTTTGAATAGCGAGGGGTCCACTGTACTATACTTTTTATCCACTTCTCCGAGACTATGGGTCCCACAATTTACACCAGAGGTGGACCCCATACTATACTGTATTTGTTCCTAGGAATAGCTGTTAAGCAGCAACTTCTCTATACAGCCTCTCCTCGCTTAACGACGGAGTTCTGTTCCTGAGACCTTGTTGGCAAACAAATTCGTCACTAAGTGAGGAGCATACTATAATGGTAGTGGGTTTGTGTCAACCATCTTTGATATTGTTTGTCACCTTTGTACCTTTTATAACATTTCTGGTATATTTTTAAATGTTTATACAGTAGTGTAGTGTACTGTATATTGAAATAAACAGAATAGAGGAAATCAGCTCTAATATACATTATTTAGGTATAAATACAGGTCATGGTATGTCACTAAGTGAGGAGAGGCTGTATACGATACATTCAAAGCAGTGAGAAAAATTCTTCTGAAAATACAGTATATTGAGTACTACAGTAATGATAAATTTCTCATCAATTTAGATGATCTTATCTGAGAATGTAATGATTAGGAAATACAAATCATTATTATACAGTACAATATTCACAAACAAATGCTAAACGTGTGGATGATGAATGTAATCATCCCTCAACGTGAACTTTTGTGTATAATGTGTAAGGAACATAGAGAATTAGTATAATATATTTGGTCTTCATGCAAACCTGTTAAACTGTACTCTAAAAATGACTAGCCAACACCTCTTGGACTAAATTATTACGATGTGAAATACATACTATACTTACATCTGTGCAAGGCTGTACACTGCAGTAACGAATAGCACATTTTCCATCATCCTCCCAGAATGGACACTTTTTTTTCAAATTCACCTGTTGAGAAATGATGATCATTATGCACAATACAATGAACACTAGAATACATACACCTCTTGCAATGAGTGATGGTTTGTTTAATGTATGCAATCACTTCTATTAAAGACACACTAAAGAAGTAATATTGTACACCTCATTCATTCTCATTAAGGCAGTCCCTAGTAATACAATGAATATGAGATCAAATCTACATATGGAGATAAGTATATGATTCAGTATAATAAGCTAACATTATATCATTCACTGGGATGAGCTTGATAAAAAGGTCTCACTATTCTCTCTGGCATATACAATTATGGAAACCTGTAATTGTTTTACACAATGGTAGGAGTACTGGTGTCTTTTCTTTCTGTCTCATAATCATTCAAGAAGACAGGTACATCATGCTACTTCTACTTACACTTTGGTCACAATACATACATATGTCATCCACATGAGCGGACATCATCCGCTCATGGGTGTCTGGAATGAATTAATTGTTACATTATTTCTTATGGAAAATATTACTTCGGTTTTCGCACATTTCGGATTTAGAACGACCTTCTGGAATGGATTAAGTATGAAATCCAGGGTGCCACTGTATTTTGGCACATTTTACATAATGAGATTGGAGCCATTTTAATATTAACTTCTTGGCATGTTACATAGTTTCTATTAAAGCTCCTATATTGGAGTATATCAGGCAAACTTAAGACTAGTTTGAGATTTATTAGGCAATAGCTATATTCAGGATTTTATGTTTACTGTCCTTTGGGTCAGTGTAGATGAGGAGGATGTGTGTGTGTGCATGAACAGGTGGTTTTCATGTACAGTGGACCCCCGGTGTTCGTCCTGCTCCAAACTCGTCCTTTTATTCAAGTGTATTTTTTTTTAAATGCTTTTGTAAGTGTATTTTTGGGGGTCTAAAAGGACTAGTCTACTTTACATTATTCCTTAAGAGAATAAATTTGTTTGCTAATGGCACTTGAACAGCATTCTGGAACGAAAAAATAACGAAAACCGGGGGTCCACTGTAGTTAGTTGATGGTGGGGTGTGTTAGTGAGATAAGATGTTTTTTGATGATAATGTTGAAAATGGTGGCTGAGTCTGCAGTTCTGGAGTTTTCAGGTAGGGAGTTCCAGATCTTAGGCCCTTTTATGTACATTGAACATTTGTATAGATTTAGCCGGACATGGGGAATGTCATAGAGAGTTTTGTGTCTGGTATTGTGCCTATGGGTCCTGTCACAACTATCAAGGATGCATTTTAGTTCAGGGTTAATATTAGAATTTATGGTTCTGTACATGTAAGATGCACAGTAGTAAGTGTGGATGTTCTGAACAGTGAGTAAATTTAGGTCTTTGAAGAGTGGGGGGGTGTGCTGCCTGGGATTGGATTGCGTGATAATTCTTACTGCAGCTTTTTGTTGAGTTATTATTGGTTTTAGGTGGGTTGTTGCTGTTGATCCCCAAGCACATAATAATAATAATAATAATAATAATAATAATAATAATAATTTTATTTCTATGCATGTTACAAGTATCTTAGAGAGGATCCCAACCGTTTTGGATACTTTTTTTTGCTATGTGTTAGATATGGGTGCTGAAATTCAGGTTGCTGTTAAGGTGTAGGCCCAGGAATTTGCCCTCATTTGTATTTAGCAATAAGAGTGTTGTCAATCATTATGTTCAGTTGTGCAACTCCTGTTCTGTTACCAAACATAATGTAGAAGGTTTTGTCAGTGTTAAGTGTAAGTTTATTGGCAGTCATACAGGTTGATATTTTTAGTAGCTCTTCATTAACAATGGTGTTGAGTGAGCCAAGATTTGGGTGGGAGATGACATAAGTCATATCATCAGCAAAGAGAATTGGTTTCAGGTGTTGTGATACGTTGGGAAGATCACTGATGTATAAGAGGAAGAGCAGGGGGCCAAGGACACTTCCCTGTAGTACTTCAATATCAAGTGGTCGTGTAGATGAAGTTGTATCTTTAATGGCGACGTATTGATACCTGTTAGTAAGATAGGATTTGAAATATGTAATTGCGTGGCCTCTTATACCGTAATGGTCAAGTTTTTGGAGTAGGATGCCGTGGTCTACTGTATCAAAAGCTTTCCTTAGGTCAATAGAGAGTCCTAATGGATATTCCTTATTTTCCAGTGCTGTGTAAAGTAGGTCCAGCATTTTTACAATTGCATCGTTTTTGCTTTTTGTTTTTTCTAAAGTCAAATTGGCAGGGGTTGAGTATGCTTTGTACTGTAATAAACGAATATAATCTCTCTTGTGCACGAGTTTCTCAAAGATTTTGGATAGCAACTATAAGTTTGAGATTGGCCTGTAGTTATTTACATCTGTGGGGTCACCACCTTTGAGAATTGGTGTAACCCTTGCTGTCTTGAGGGGTGTAGGGAAAGTGCTAGTTTCTAGTGATTTGTTAAAAAGTAGTGAAATAGCAGGTGAAAGGACATGAGCCGCTCGCTTGTACAATAATGGTGGGACTTGGAGACAGATTCCCTGATTTATTCTTAAGTGACTTTATAATCATGGTGACTTCAGTGGGTTCAGTAGGTGCAAGACAGGAGGAGGTTGGGAAATTTCCATCTAAGTAATCACTTGCTTGGGCGTTGGTACCTGGGATTTTACTGGCGAGATTTGATCCTATGGTTGAGAAGAAGTCATTTAACTTGTTAGCTGTATCAATAGGCTGTAGTTGTGCTTCATTCAGTTTAGTTAGGACTATATCCCTAATTTTTCAGTTTGTGGGTGCCCAGAATCTAAGAGAGTTTTCCAGGTCTTTTTTATATCTCTTCTTGTTTCGGTGAATCTGCTGGAATAGTACAATTGCTTGGCCTTTCTTATTAGTTTGGTGAGAACTGATGCATATTGTTTAATAGTACAGTGGTACCTCGAGTTACGATGGTCCCCAAAATCGCCCTTTTATGTAAGTTTATTTTTTTAAATGCTTTTGTAAGTATATTTTTGGGGGTGTAAAAAGACTAGTCTATTTTACATTATTCCTTATGGGGATAAATTCGTTTGGTAATGGCACTTGAACAGCATTCTCGAACGAAAAAATATCGTAACTCGAGGTACCACTGTATTTTTGTGTATTAGGCCCTGTCAATATTGCTTTTCATATTGATGTTTCTTATCAATGGATCTTAGTATGCTTTTAGTTAGCCATGGGCAACCTAGCCGTTTGTTCATAATCTGTTTCGTTTTTATGGGACAATGTTTGTTGTATAGTCTAAGTAATTTATTAAGAAATATGTCTATCCAATCATCGATACCACTGGCATTGGAGAATTCTGTAGGCCAATCAACCAACTCTAGCTCTGCTGTGAAGTTGCTTATTGAGGCCTCGTCATAAAAAAGACGAGGAAAAACTTTGTTGTATTCCAATGGTGGTTTATTAATGTTTGAATGTTTGTTAAGAGGAAGGTTTGGTAGTGGTCTGTAGTGCTGTCTGTAATTATTCCTGATTTAAGGGGGGCTGGTATATTGGTCCATATATGGTCAATTATGGATGCACTTGTCTCAGTCAGCCTGGTTGGTTTAGTTATACAGTGGTACCCCGACTTACGATATTTTTTCATTCCAGAATGCTGTTCAAGTGCCATTACCAAACGAATTTATCTCCATAAGAAATGATGTAAAATAGACTAGTCCTTTTAGACCCCCAAAATTACACTTACAAAAGATTTTAAAAAAATAAACTTACATAAAAGGGTGTGTTTGGGGACCAGCGTAAGTCGGGGTACCACTGTAGTTGGTATGAGTAGTGTGTTGTTCATATTGTTGATGAAGTCAGTTACTGGCTGGTCATCTGTGAGGCCAAGGTTAATAAGTCTCCAGCTAAGAGAAGGTGGTGCTTGTTCATTTGGTTGTTTGTTATTAGTGTCTTTAATTTATCGGTAAAATTTGGGATGTTTGTACGAGGCATCCGGTAAATGGAACAGATTGTTATAGGAGTCTTAAGGTTTTTTACAGTAAAATTTGCAAAAATATATTCTCCATATTCATCACTATAGCAGGTGGTGTTATAACAAGATAGGGAAATGTATGAGAGTATAGTGGTACCAACACTCTTATATGGGTGTGTAGCATGGGTGGTGAATGTTGCAACAAGGAGTAGGCAGGAGGGAGTGGAGATGTCATGTCTGAGGGCAATTTGTGGTATGAATATTATGCAGAGAATCCTTAGCTTGGAGATTAGGAAGTGGTGTGGGGTTACTAAAAGTATTATTCAGAGGGCTGAAAAGGGATTGCTGAGGTGGTTCAGACATTAAGAAAGGATGGAACAAAATAGCGAGACTTGGAGGGCAAATAAATCTGTAGTTGAAGGAAGGCAGGGTAGGTGTCATTCTGGGAAAGGTTGGAGGGAGGGGTAAAGGAGTTTTTGTGTGTGAGAGGCTTAGACTTGACGTGCTGTTGGAGTATGAACAACATTTATGAAGGGATTCAGGTAAACCGGTTAGCTGGACTAGAGCCCTGGAGGTGGGAAGTACAGTGCCTGTGCTCTGGAGGGGTGGAGATATGTTGCAGTTTTTGAACTGTAGTATTTGGCAAGAGCAATGATGAAAGTGTTTCTTTTTTTTTTTGGGGGGGGGGGGTCACCCTGCCTTGGTGGGAAACGGCTGATGTTTTAAAAAAATATATATACTCACAGGATGGCTCTTTAGTATATGTATTGAAACAGGTGGTGGATCATGTGAATGGTTACAAAAACACACAATTTATAAACGTCATAAAACTAATTTATATTCCACCCAAATATTAATGCCATTAGAGCAGTAGTTATGGAAATATGGTCATATTCATCACAAGGTGAAGCAAGTGTGTGCAGGCCATTGATGTGTTTGCTGTTGAATTCACTCAGAACCAGTCATACAGTTTTTATTTCTTACGAGTTATACAAAAAAGTTACTGTAATTAGTTTTACATTCCAATTTGCTTAATTTTTCATATTAATGTAAATAAAATATGACAATTAAAAGCTCAGAAGAGTCATTGTGCTGGAGCCATGAACCTGTTCTTTACTCAAGTTTTTAGGCCCTTTAATATTAATGGGACTACTGAAAAAGTTAATTAAATATATTCCTGTTAGGAATCGAGTAGAACACTGTATGTAGTATACTACAGTCGAACCTTCAAGTTTTTATGGTGCTCATTGTGTTTTGGCTTGATTCACAATCACTAAATGAAAATTAGCTATAGAATTTTGTTCAAGATGTCCTCAATGGATTTCCTACTCCCACATATCTTTCTTTCTGAACATTATCACTTATGATAAAGTAATATTTAAAGATATGGCCTGTGAAACAAAATGAATAATCAAATGGTTTTCATAGATTTGCCGTGGCCACTAGGAATATAACCCCTGTAAATTCAGAGATCAGACTGATACAGCAAAGGAAATCCTCACTTGATGTCATCGATAGGTTCTTGGAAACTGCGAATTTAAGCAAAACAACGTACAGTGGTCCCTCGGTTTTTGCCGAAAATTTGTTCCAGAATGCTGCTCAAGTGCCATTACCGAACGAATTTACTTCCTTAAGAAATAATGTCACGTAGGTTAGTCTATTTCAGACCCCCAAAAATACACTTGCAACAGCACTTACGAAAATACACTTACATAAATGTTCGAGTTTGGAGATGCACGAAAACCGAGGAACCACTGTACTGTACATACCAATAGAGTA
Source organism: Cherax destructor (assembly GCA_009830355.1). Taxonomy (NCBI): domain Eukaryota; kingdom Metazoa; phylum Arthropoda; class Malacostraca; order Decapoda; family Parastacidae; genus Cherax; species Cherax destructor. Next base: position 18,105 of record WNWK01012212.1, on the reverse strand, counting down.
TCTATTATCATTTTACCTCAAGGCATTGTTTTTAGGTGCTTTGATTAACAGATTAATAGTGCCTGTACGTACAGTGGTACCTGGGTTAACGATATTTTTTCATTCCAGAATGCTGTTCAAGTGCCATTACCAAACGAATTTATCCCCATTAGGAATAATGTAAAATAGACTAGTCCTTTTAGACCCCCAAAAATACACTTACAAAAGCATTTAAAAAAATAAACTTACATAAAAGGGAGAGTTTGGGGACCATCGTTAACCGAGGTACCACTGTATATATACAGGAGGGCCCAACTTTACAACACTTTGCTTTACAATGTTTTCCTAATACAGGTTTTTATTTATATCCATTCTTCATTTATTCAAACTTCCTACAATAAATAAATTCACCATTCACAATCTATATAAGCCAAGGGCGAAAATATTTTAAGGTAAATAATGTGTGTGCTGTATTGTATATGCATTGTTTAGGCCTAGCTAAGAAAGAAAAAGAAAGAAAAAAATAAAAAGAAAAAGAAAGAAAAAGAAAGAAAAAGAAAGAAAGAAAGAAAAAGAAAGAAAGAAAAAGAAAGAAAGAAAAAGAAAGAAAGAAAAAAGAAAAAGAAAAAGAAAGAAGAAAGAAAGAAAAAGGAAAAAGAAAAAAGAAAAAGAAAAAAGAAAGAAAGAAAAAAGAAAGAAAAAAGAAAAAGAAAAAAGAAAAAGAAAAGAAAAAAGAAAGAAAAAGGAAAAAGAAAAAAGAAAAAGAAAAAGAAAAAAGAAAAAGAAAGAAAGAAAGAAAGAAAAAGAAAGAAAAAGAAAGAAAAAGAAAAAGAAAAAGAAAAAGAAAGAAAGAAAAAGAAAGAAAGAAAAAAGAAAAAGAAAAAAAAAAGAAAAAAAAAAAAGAAAAAGAAAGAAAAAAGAAAAAGAAAAAAGAAAAAAAGAAAAAAGAAAAAGAAAGAAAGAAAAAAGAAAGAAAAAGAAAGAAAGAAAAAGAAAGAAAGAAAAAGAAAGAAAAAGAAAGAAAGAAAAAGAAAGAAAGAAATAAAAAGAAATAAAAAGAAATAAAAAGAAATAAAAAGAAAGAAAGAAAAAGAAAGAAAAAGAAAGAAAAAGAAAGAAAAAGAAAGAAAGAAATAAAAAGAAATAAAAAGAAATAAAAAGAAAGAAAAAGAAAGAAAAAGAAAAAGAAAAAGAAAAAGAAAAAGAAAAAGAAAAGAAAAGAAAAAGAAAAGAAAAAGAAAAAGAAAAGAAAAAGAAAAAAGAAAAAAAAAAAGAAAAAGAAAAAGAAAAAAGAAAGAAAAAGAAAAAAAAAAAAAGAAAAAGAAAAGAAAAAGAAAAAAGAAAAGAAAGAAAAAGAAAGAAAAAAGAAAAAGAAAGAAAAAGAAAAAAGAAAGAAAAAAGAAAGAAAAAGAAAGAAAAAAAAGAAAGAAAAAGAAAAAAAGAAAGAAAAAGAAAAAAGAAAGAAAAAGAAAAAAGAAAGAAAAAGAAAGAAAAAGAAAAAGAAAAAAGAAAGAAAAAAGAAAGAAAAAGAAAGAAAGAAAGAAAGAAAGAAAAAGAAAGAAAAAGAAAGAAAAAGAAAGAAAGAAAAAGAAAAAGAAAGAAAGAAAAAGAAAAAGAAAGAAAGAAAAAGAAAAAGAAAGAAAGAAAAAGAAAAAGAAAGAAAAAAAAGAAAAAGAAAGAAAAAGAAAAATAAAAGAAAGAAAAGAAAAGAAAAAAGAAAAGAAAAAAGAAAAAAGAAAAAGAAAGAAAGAAAAAGAAAGAAAAGAAGAAAAAGAGAAAAAGAAAGAAAAAAAGAAAAAGAAAAAGAAAGAAAAGAAAGAAAGAAAAAGAAAGAAAAGAGAAAAGAAAGAAAGAAAAAGAAAAAGAAAGAAAAAGAAAGAAAAAGAAAGAAAAAGAAAAATAAAAGAAAGAAAGAAAAAGAAAGAAAGAAAAAGAAAAAGAAAAGAAAGAAAGAAAAAAAGAAAAAGAAAAAGAAAAGAAAGAAAAGAAAGAAAAAGAAAAAGAAAAAGAAAGAGAGAAAGTTTCACTTTACAGCGTTAGCCTGGGACCTAACCTGCTGTATAAGTGGGGCCCTCCTGTACTGCATTTCCTATACCCTGTACCATGCAGTGTTTTTAAAAACTACCTAAATAATAAAGTACAGTACTGTATCTAATTTGAATCAGAACCTCTTGTAAAGACGCAGGACTTACTTTCTCTTTGGTTTGACAAATTAAACTCAATATAATTACAACTTACCTTCCAATACCTGAAGAAGTTTTGATGCAACAAACTGTTGAGCCGGGGAAAAATTTTGAGGTTATTGAAACTGTCAATCGTTTCTACAGAGCAGGAACAATCATCTATAGCACCTTTAAGCTACAAGAAATAAAAAAAAAGCTAATTAGGTAACATAATGCATTTGTACACTATCAAGTTTGTTTAATTAAAGGAACACTGAATATACACAGCATTAACAAAGACCTAAGCTCAACTTACTTAGGTAGTGCAAAAATTCTGTAATCACGTTTCAGAAAAATTCCTGAAGTACCGTAATTTTGATCACATTTATGGTACTTTCAAATGTGCTTCATTGCCATTCTATTTAAGAGCTCAAGGCATTGTACACACACAAAAAAAAAAATACAGTGGACCCCCGGCTAACGAACACCCCGGAAATCGTACAATTATGTAAGTAACGCTAATATCCCATATCAAAAAAATCTTTGAAAGGGTTCTAAGAAGCAAGATCGCCAACCATCTTGATACTCATCAACTGCACAACCCAGGGCAGCATGGGTTTAGAGCAGGCCGCTCCTGTCTGTCCCAACTACTGGACCACTATGACAAGGTCCTGGATGCTCTAGAAGACAAACAAAATGCAGATGTTATATACAAAAGCCTTTGACAAGTGTGACCATGGTGTAATAGCACACAAAATGCGTGATAAAGGAATAACAGGAAAAGTGGGTAGATGGATCTAAAATTTCCTAACAAGTAGAACACAAAGAGTAGTAGTCAACAGAGTAAAGTATGAGGCAGCTACTGTGAAAAGCTCTGTTCCACAAGGCACAGTACTTGCTCCCATCCTGTTCCTCATCATCATATCGGACATAGACAGGGATATAAGCCACAGTGCTGTGTCTTCCTTTGCAGATGACACCCGAATCTGTATGATTGTCCACCGTTGAAGACACTGCAAGACTCCAAGCAGACAAACCAAATCTTTAAATGGGCTGCAGAAAACAATATGAAGTTCAATGATGAGAAATTTCAATTACTCAGATATGGAAAAAGTGAAGAAATTAAAATCTCATCGGAGTACAAAACTAATTCAAACCACACAATAGAGCGAAAAACTAATGTCAAAGACCTGGGAGTGATCATGTCAGAGGATCTCACCTTCAAGGACCATAACACCGTAGCAAGTACATCTGCTAGAAAAATGACAGGATGGATCATGAGAACCTTCAAAACCAGGGACGCCAAGCCCATGTTGACACTTTACAGATCGCTTGTTCTATCTAGGCTGGAATACTGCTGCACACTAACTGCACCTTTCAAGGCGGGTGAAATTGCTGACCTTGAAAATGTGCAGAGAACCTTCACGGCACGCATAACTGCGATAAACCACCTCAACTACTGGGAACGCTTGAAGTTCCTAAACCTGTACTCTCTAGAACGCAGGCGGGAGAAATACATTATTATATACACATGGAAAATTCTCGAGGGATTAGTACCAAACTTGCACACGAAAATCACTCCCTACGAAAGCAAAAGACTCTGCAGGCGATGTAACATCCCCCCAATGAAGAGCAGGGGTGCCACTAGCACGTTGAGGGACAACACAATAAGTGTCAGGGGCCCAAGATTGTTCAACTGCCTCCCAGCATACATCAGGGGATTACCAACAAACCCCTGGCTGTCTTCAAGCAGGCACTGGACAGGCACCTAAAGTCGGTACCTGACCAGCCAGGCTGTGGTTCGTATGTTGGACTGCGTGCGGCCAGCAGTAACAGCCTGGTTGATCAGGCTCTGGTCCAACATGAGGCCTGGTCACAGACCGGGCCGCGGGGGCGTTGACCCCTGGAATTCTCTCCAGGTAAACTCCAGGTAATATTGTAAGTGCTTGTGGAAGTGTATTTTTGGGGGTCTGAAATAGACTAATCTACGTGACATTATTTTTTAAGGAAGTAAATTCGTTCGGTAATGGCACTTGAGCAGGCTTCTGGGATGAATTTTTTTGTTAGCCGGGGGTCCACTGTATATGAAGGAAAGAATGTGAAAGCAAGTCACAAGTGGTATTAAAAGCAGGTAAGTTTTAGGAGTAGACTTGTTGGTGGTTGGGTCTATGAAAGATGAGGTAAACCATAAAACTAATGAGGGGAAAAAAAAGGTGGGCGGTACATTGAAGTACTACAGTGGACCCCCGGTGTTCGTAATTAATTCAATCCAGAATGCTGTTCAAGTGCCGTTACCAAACGAATTTGTTCCCATAAGGAATAATGTAAATTAGCTTAGTCCTTTTAGACCCCCAAAAATACATACAAAAGCACTTACAAAAATACACTTACATAATTGTTCGAGTTTGGAGCAGTATGAAAACCGGGGGTCCACTATATATTTTTTCTTACAATCATGTACAATGATATGCCGTTGTAATCTTAAGTTAGGCTTAAGCTTGCCTGAAATGTTCTGCATAACCATGGACTTTTAACATGCACTCCAGTGTCACCCATTTCTGTATAAACATTGTATCATGTCGAAATAAACTTGTATTTGTATAATGCACACTTAATAAATGACTGCGTTCTCCAGAACCTAACTGCTATATTAGCGGCGTATGCCAAATTATCCAGAGGACTGAAGAGGGGTTACAGAAGTGTTTTGGATATTTAGAGAGGATGAAGCAAAGTGTAGGATGACTTGACAGGTGTATAACTCTACTAGAGGGAAGAAGGGATGGGAGTGGTGGCAAGTGGTTTTTGTGACGATGTGCTGTTGGGGTGTGAGCAAGGTAACATTAATGAAGAGATTCAAGAAAACCAGCTAACCGGACTCAAGTCCTGGAGGTGGAAAATTCAGTGTCTGCAGGCCTCTGGCAAGACTGTGATGGAGTGAGTGATGATAAAGTGTTTCTTCTTTATCAAATCACCCTACCTTAGTGGGAGAAGACTAGCATGTTGGAAAAAAAAGAAAAAGTTTTGGGTCCCTTGTTATTCGTAATTTACCCATAGGAGGGTATAAAAAGGTCAAGTAAATTCACTGACACAAAAATAGGCCAATTAATCATACCAGATAAAAAAAAAAGGACAAGTTATAGTTAACAGAAATCTGTAGCAAAAACAGTAGAGCATAAGTGTCCATAATAATTGAGAGTCAATATCAAGTTTATCTGCTTGATGGAGTTAAGCAATAACTGATAATTTAAATTATTACATTCACCGAGTGTTAAACAAGTAGGGGCCATACAGTGCCTGGGGAAATAGAAGGCATTTAAGCTCAATTCAAGGAACTGGAGTAAATTTTTATTCAGGTACAATATAGGTACACAAATACTGTTACATAAATTATCATACATAGCATGTGTGTAGATTACCCCGGATAATACAAAGAAGTTTTTTTGGATTTTTAATTTTGTTTGGTTAAGCTCAGTTAGGTTACGTTACATTCGTTGGTCAATATCGAGTTGAGTTAGGTTAGGTTGGATTGGGTTTAGTTTGGTTAGATTACTTTGAGGTGGGCTACGTAATTATATGTTGACTTAGATTAGGCATCCCAACCTAACCTAACCCAATGCAAGCTAATTTAACAATGCCCAATGTAACCTAACCTACCATACTTAGCATAAGCTGACCAAACCTAACAAACTTTTTGAACAACTTACACAAAATAAAACTATCTATTGCTTGCATACTAACACTTAATATTAGGTGTCCCATAGCTCGATCGCTAGCACACTCTGCTCACACACTGAGGTCCACAGTTTGAATCTCCGGTACAGCTGGAAAACATTAGGGATGTGTTTCCATAAGACACCTGATGTCCCTGTTCACCCATCAGTATAAAATGGGTACCTGGATGTTAGTCGACTGGTGTGGGTCACATCCTGGGACAAAACTGACTTAATTTGTCCGAAATGCTCATCATAACAAGTGGCTTCTACTCCTGAGAACTCTCCAGTCCTCTGCCTTCCCTACATCTCTGGTCTCTCTAATCTCAGCAACTCTCTCCGTTCCTTAGACATCAAACTTACCTTTCGCCAAACTAACACTCTTCGCACTAATCTAGTTCATACCTCCCCTACCTCCACAGATTCTCCTGGTGTCTACTCTATTTCTTGCTCCTCCTGTCCTCTTCAGTACTTCGGAGAAACTGGCCGATCTCTTTCTGACAGACTCAGGGAGCACAAAAATAGTGTTAGGCTTGCCGACACTAATAGTGCTCTTTTCTGTCATGTCAGAGATCACAGTCATCCCATTGATTGGTCTTCTGCTAAAACTGTCTACCCTACGTCTAACTTTCATAGTCGCCGCCTGGTTGAATCCTCCCTTATACACAACTTTCCCTGTATGAATCTTAGCCCTGGCTTTGTCTCTGTTGATGCTTTCCTCTCTCATTACATTGTTAAATGCTCTAAACTTCAGAACACCCGTGACTTAACCTGATTCCTTCCCTGTCTTATCTTCCCCTTCTCCTTTTTTCTCCTTGGGTTTTCCTTTCTTTCTGTTCTTTCTTTTGCCTTGTATTTTCCTTCATTTTTCGCTTTTCTTCCCTCTCGTACCCCCTTGCGGGCCGCTAGCCTCATAGCAGTGCTCCTTCCCATATGACTGTCTACTCTACTACCTTTACTACTACCTTTACTACTACCACTACTACCACTACTCCTACATTTCCCCACTCTCTTGTACCCTCCCCTGTCTGCCTGCCTATAAATACCCTTCCTCTGTCTCTGTGTGTTAGTGTGACTTTGTAAATGGTCCAAGTCGGGCCGAAACGTCGTCGTAAGCTCCTCTCTTTTATATGTGCGGGTTGTGTGTGTCTTGTACATGTACTTGTAGAAATAAAATTATATTATTATTACACGTGCAACTAATGTGACATTTTATTATGGCAACGTTTCGCTCTCCAGAAGCTTTGTCAAGCTGTTACAAACAATACTGCGACACAGAGGGGGTATAAATAGGTACAGAGTGAGGTGTCCCTTTATTGTTTGTACTGACTTGACAAAGCGAAACGTTGAGACAATAAAATCTCAACAGTTGCACGTGTCCTTTTACCTAACATTGTTGGTAATTCTACCAACATTATTACACTTAATATTGTACACTTTAAACCACCAGCTATGACTGAACTACACTGAGCAGCTAAACTCAATACTGACTTTATTATTACAATATTTAGGGGATGTGCTAAACCCATAGGGCTATTACCGTGCCTGGGAAATGGAAGGCAATCGAATCTGATCCAAGAAAGTGGAGAACAATTACAATTCGTTGAATCAAGAGCCCCTCACCAGTAACAGGGACCCTCAATGGAGGGGACGAGTCCACAATAAGGATAATAGACTTCTTAGATTTATATTAAGTACTGTATAAGTAACACAGGAAAAAAAGTTAAGATTTGATTGGATTTTTAACCCAGAGGTTTAGCCACCTAGGATAACCCAAGAAAATCAGTGTGCCATCGAGGACTGTGTCTTATTTCCAGTGGGGGGTCCTAATATTTTGTCCCCCAGGATGCAACCCACACCAGTCAACTAAAACTGCAACAAGGCTAGTTTCGGAGCTAAGGGGAATGACCTACGAAGAAAGGTTAAGGGAAATCGGCGTGATGACACTGAAGGACAGGAGGGTTAAAGACATGATTACGACATACAAAATACTGATAGGAAATAGATAAGGTCGACAGACAGGATGTTCCAGAGATGGGACACAGAAACAAGGGGGTCACAATTGAAAGTTGAAGACTCAGATGAGTCAAAGGGATGTTAGGAAGTATTTCTTCAGTCATAGAGTTGTCAGGAAGTGGAATAGTATATATACTAGGAATAAGGTAAAAAGAGTTATTTACATTTACATGTATCTTAGCTAAAAAAAATAAAAAATCATTCTCCTCCCTTTCTATCGCTACATTCATTAAGTACCTTTTGGCTCTCTTCTTGAACTGGTTCATGCTATGACTGGCTTTGACATGTGCAGGCAGTCTGTTCCATCCTTTATTGCTGTACAATAAAAGGTGTTTGAAGCCTGGCCACTGACTGTGGGTACTACAAAGTTGTGCTCTCTCCCCCTAGTACTATGACTGCTTTGGTTCCCAGCCTTGACTAATAGATGGTCCTCCCCATATGCATAAGAATAAAAGTGTCTTCATTACACAATCTGCATATCTGAGAAATTACATAACAGGTTATTGCTATGCACAAAAGCCCAGAAACTCAATATAAACCCTCTCATGGATTGATAATCTTTCCAAATATTAATGCTACATATACAACACCAAACAATAGTTGAGTAAGACACATGCAGCGGTTTGGTATCTTTATTAACAAAACATTTCAAGGACTCCAATGGAAATAAGTCACTTTGTCCAACTTTTTTTTTTTGTTATCCTAGGTAATTTACACTATGTATTACAATTGTACATATGTGTACCTATGCCTAAATAAACTAACAGTAATGGAGATACGTTAAACTTGGTGATTAACAGAGAAGTATGTCAGAAAGAAGAGTACTTATGTATTATCAGGACAGAGTATAAGTCATCTCGCAGGAGCTGCTTCTGTACATAGATGCAACTATTGTGATATTTTAGTGGCAATGATCTGCAGTGAACTGTCACGCTAGTTGCACATTTCTCCTTCTACCTAACATTGCTGATAATTGTACCATCCACCACAGTGGACCAAAGACAAGTTGACTGGACTGAAGAGGCCAACGTCTCATCAATAAAGATACCAAACTGTTGTCCATGTTTGTACTCGGGAAAATCCTTCCTGTTAGAATGTGTCCTCAACCTACACTCCTCTGACAAATGTTCTTTCATCACAAAAATTCCAAAACATATGGCTAGCTTGAACAGCTGTGTAACTCACAAGTGTTGTCTAGTTACAAGACAGATGTTGACCTACCTGACAGAAACAACGTTCACCAGCAGCTGTGTCACCTTTGGTGTCAGTGTGACCATCTTGGAACCACTGTGCCCTGGTTGTCACCACCATCACCGCCACCATACACGTCCTCCACCACCACATAGTCTTGACAGCAGCAGCCTGTGCTACCACCCTCTACACTAGGGCGTAAACGCACTCTACGTGGTATTACCCTGACAGAAACCCCTACACCGGTGGATAATACCACTTTATTACCACCTGTCACTGTCTTCCAGCAAACACTAGTCAACAACTTCTTATTCTGTGTCTGGCGATAATAATGTAGGAAGTTACTGCGACTAATAAAGCAGTAAAGTGTGTTGTCTTAGGGTGGAGGAGAGGGGTGACGCGTGCGACACCCACTACTATCTCACTCAGAATGTCACCGCCGCCTCTTGCGTCACCAGCACCACCGCCGCACCTGCACCACCGCCGCACCTGCAACAGTGAACAATAAAGTAGCAACTAAAATGTTTTCACCGAGGGGTAATTTACCTCCTGACAGGCGTAGTGTTACTCTTTATCACAGGTACACCGAAGCTTCGTCACTGGGGATGATCAACCCTGATTGGTATTGGAAAGGTTATGTAGCGGAGTAGCACATTATGAGTGACGTGTATTAACGCACGTACTACATGCGACGCACCCGCCACATTCAGTTGCATCAGCTAACATGAATCATGACCACCGGGATTAAAGACAAGGGGAAAAAATAGCCGTATCATCATTAATCTTTCCGGTCTTCCTCTGAGGCAGTTAATATACTGTGCCGCGCCACATCTTGATAAAAGATGATAAATTATAGTTTATTTCTGGAAAGTATAATTTACACGTGTTTCAGAAAAAAAAATAATGTCATACTTTAGAGAATGTTCCATGATTATGCGGAGCATTTCGGGCAACCTTAAACTAATCTTATAACTTCTTACAACTTATAAACTGCAATTTTTGCAAGCAATTTGTTAGAAATGTTTGTGGAAGTTGTTACCAATGTTGGTCAAATACAAATACAACTACTGATCAAAATTTCAGTATTACTGCACATGACATATAATAAACTGGCAGGTCTGACGATTACAGGAACAAAATGCTTAATCTACTTAATGACCCAGATACCTACAAACCTCTCACAACTTATCAAGTGGACAACCTCACCAAAACATTTCTTCACAAGACTCGCCGCATTCTGAGGGAATCAGAACTAGGAAAGAAACTTCTACACACCATCCCCAGCAACCCCAGACCTGCCAGAATGTACGGTCTGCCAAAAACTCACAAACCAGGTATCCCATTGAGGCCCATATCCTCGGGAATAGGCAGTGCTCCCCACCAAATCTCAGGAATTCTCGATAAACACCTCTCCAAACTTTTGGGCACCATCAGTCCAGCACATCTCAAACACTCTGGTGACCTCAATCGCATTCGCAACATCAACATCAGGAACAAGAAACTCTCCAGCCTTGATGTAACATCCCTATTCACCAAAATACCTACTACACAAGCTATCGATCTCTTGCGCAGGAAAATTGACGACTCGCTTGATCTTCCTCTTCCAGCCAGCGATTTCATCGACCTTGTTGAACTATGTGTGGGCTTTACATGTTTCTCTTTCGAAAACCAACTCTTTCAGCAAACTTTTGGACTACCCATGGGATCGCCACTTAGTGCCGTCCTTGCGAACCTATATATGGAACATTTGGAAGCCGAGCGATTTTCCACTTTTATTCCCTCTTCTGTCACCTGGCTCCGTTATGTTGACGACATTCTCATCATAACTCCCAGACGCTTCAACGTTCAAGCTCTCCAACACAAACTCAACCAGGTCGAGCCATCAATCCAGTTTACACTAGAAGAAGAAGTCGACAACACTCTTCCTTTCCTTGATGTTCTTCTCTGCAAAGCTGACCATGAACTTCGTTTTAAAGTCTATCGAAAACCTACCAATCAACACGATCTTCTCCACTTCTACTCTCACCACGACACCAAAACTAAATGTGGTGTAATTATAGGCTTTTTCCTGCGCGCACTCAGAATCTGCAGCAGTGAGTTCCTTGAAGAAGAATGCTCCCTCATTGAACAAGTTTTTTCCAAACTTCACTATCCTCGTCACTTCATTAGAGACTGCAGACGACGGACATTAAGCATCTTCAACATACCCAGAGAAGACACTGCTGAGAAGAGATACATAGTCCTTCCCACCAACTCCATTTCCAAACACGTTTCCAACATTTTTTCTAAGACCTCATTCCGAGTATCCACCTCCACATCCACCACCATCAAGGACATCATCAGTAACAGACAGGAAAAGCTTCAATCCACGGCAGGGGTATACACAATCCCTTGTAATGGCTGCAGCAAATTATACGTCGGCGAAACATCCAGAGACCTCCAAACACGCATTTCAGAACACCAGTACGCAGGCAGATCTGACGACTCAAGAAATGCCTGTGTTCAACACCGAAATTTACACAACCATTTAATCAACTACAGAAACGCAAGACTCATCGCCAGAGAAGACAACACGCAATACCGAAGAATCCTGGAATCATCACTTATCTGTATATCCAACAACTTCAACCAGAACAACGGCTTCTACAACATAGCTGAACCTATTGCCAAGAAACTTCTTCAATGCTATCCCACTTAGAACTAAAGAATGGAATACTGCAGGTCCTTTAAGTCACACAAGGTTTTAACTATCACACTACTTTTAAGACTGTCACATGCAGCTTTCTCCACCTGACCCAGCATTCTCCACCTGACTATACCCTATATATATTCATGTTACTCATTTTCCAGGTAGATCTGTCTGTGACTCGATAAAAACCCACTGCGTGGGCGAAACGTTGTCAATAAAGGATCACATTATACTGCTTATGTGTTTATTTTTCCACAGAGGTACATAATGAATCCAGGGACAGGGCCCCAAAGTTTTGACAGCTGAGCAAGTTACAAAGGTAATGAACTCCAGGTAGATCTGGTCACAGTCATGACATGTTACAAAGGTATTTACAGATTACAGAGGTACTGGGCCCCCAAGTTTTATAGCTGAACAAGGTACAAAGGTAATGACTCACGAAATTGTAATGACACGATTGCAAACAAGCCATACCACGGGGGGGGGGGGTTGAACCCGCGGTCAGAGTCTCAAAACTCACAAGGTAATGAACTCACAAGTTACAAAGGTAAACGGTTGTGATTCGTACGTCGGTTTGCGTGCGGCCAGCAGCAACAGCCTGATTCATGAGGCCCTGATCCACCTCGAGGGTGGTCACGGACCGAGCCGCAGGGGCGTTGACCCCCTAAACCCTCTCCAGGTGTACTCTAGGTAAGTACTGATGAGGTTATCGTCTAGAGAATGGAGATGCTGACGTGGTTATCTAGGGAAGGGAGGTGTAGATGAATGGTTCAGAGAACCGACAAGTTATAAATTAGACACATATGCAACACTTGGGTATCTTTATTGATGAAATGTTTCGCCACACAGTGGCTTCATCAGTCATCAAGTAGAAGGTGTAAGGGAGGGAGTTTGAGGTTTCGTCCTCGGCCTGGAGTCGATGTGTTCAGTCCATCAATCTGTTAGAAGTGGCATAGGCGTAGAGGGCTTATATGCTGTAATCAGGTGAGATGAAGCAGGAGGGCGGTCATGAGCCATCCACTATTCTAGAGGTCTCGTCCAGTTGGACAGTGTAGAAGAATTGTTTGTATCAAGATCCAAGCTGTTGCTGTCAGACAGGATGAGATGAATGGTTCAGAGAACCGACAAGTTATAAATTAGACACATATGCAACACTTGGGTCTAATTTATAACTTGTCGGTTCTCTGAACCATTCATCTACATCCTGTCTGACACAGCAACAGCTTGGGATCTTGATACAAACGAATTCTTCTACACTTGTCCAACCTTTGGACGAAGACCTACTTAGAATAGTGGATGGTACTACATGACCCCGCCTCCTCCTACTTCATCTCACCTGATTACAGCATATAAGCCACCTCTACGGCCTTATGCTACACTTCTAACAAGATTGATGGACTGAACACATCGACTCCAGGCCGATGGACTGATAACCTCAAACTCCTCCTCTCCTTACACCTTTCTACTTTGTATTGGACTGATGAAGCCACTGTGTGGCGAAACGTTTCCTCAATAAAGATACCCAAGTGTTGCATATGTGTCTAATTTATAACTTGTCGGTTCTCTGAACCATTCATCTACATCCTGTCTGACACAGCAACAGCTTGGGATCTTGATACAAACGAATTCTTCTACACTTGTCCAACCTTTGGACGAAGACCTACTTAGAATAGTGGATGGTACTACTATGACCCGCCTCCTCCTGCTTCATCTCACCTGATTACAGCATATAAGCCACCTCTACGGCCTTATGCTACACTTCTAACAAGATTGATGGACTGAACACATCGACTCCAGGCCGAGGGACTGATAACCTCAAACTCCTCCTCTCCTTACACCTTTCTACTTTGTATTGGACTGATGAAGCCACTGTGTGGCGAAACGTTTCCTCAATAAAGATACCCAAGTGTTGCATATAGGGAAGGGAGGTGCTGACGTGGTTATATAAGTAAGTTTATTCAGGTATACACAAATAGTTACATAGATTATCATACTTAGCAGCATATGTGTAGGTTAATGGGAAGGGAAGTGCTATCGTGGTTATCGTCTTGACGTAGTTATCTGGTGTTGTGAGAGCGTCCGGTCCTCCCACAGCTCACTCGGAACCTGTCATCTTATTCCTGTGCTTACAGATTAATATTACAAGTTATCATTATCATCTCGTAATGGGATTTACATGACTCACTGCATGTTGTTATTGTTCACACACACTGCACACTACCACTGTTCACATAATACCATTGTTCACACAGTACCATTGTTCACACTACCATTGTTCATACACTACCATTGTTCACATCCTATCATTGTTCACACACTACCATTGTTCACACATTACCATTGTTCACACTACTATTGTTCACACATTACCATTGTTCACATCCTATCATTGTTCACACACTACCATTGTTCACACATTACCAATTGTTCACACATTACCATTGTTCACACACTACCATTGTTCACACTACCATTGTTCACACTACCATTGTTCACACACTACCATTGTTCACACATTACCATTGTTCACACATTACCATTGTTCACATCCTATCATTGTTCACACACTACCATTGTTCACACACTACCATTGTTCACACATTACCAATTGTTCACACACTACCATTGTTCACACATTACCATTGTTCACACACTACCAATGTTCACACATTACCAATTGTTCACACATTACCATTGTTCACACATTACCATTGTTCACACATTATCATTGTTCACATCCTATCATTGTTCACACACTACCATTGTTCACACACTACCAGTGTTCACACCTTGAGGGTGTTCCGGGGGTCAGCGCCCCCGCGCCCTGGTCCATGAGCAGGTCTCATGGTGGATCAGAGCCTGATTAGACAGGCTGTTACCGCTGGCTGCACGGAATCCGCATTTACTCAGAATTACTAAACACCTCAAATAATGTATTTAAAGTTACTAAACAACAGACATAGCCGCATTCCACAAAGGCGGCAGTAAAGCAATAGCAAAGAACTACAGACCAATAGCGCTAACGTCCCACATCATAAAAATCTTTAAAAGGGTTCTAAGAAGCAAGATCGCCACTCATCTAGATACCCATCAATTACACAACCCAGAGCAGCATGGGTTTAGAGCAGGTCGCTCCTGTCTGTCCCAACTACTGGACCACTACGACAAGGTCCTGCATGCTCTAGAAGACAAACAGAATGTAGATGTTATATGCACAGACTTTGCAAAAGCCTTTGACAAGTGTGACCATGGTGTAATAGCACACAAAATGCGTGATAAAGGAATAACAGGAAAAGTTGGCAGATGGATCTATAATTTCCTAACAAGTAGAACACAAAGAGTAGTAGTCAACAGAGTAAAGTCTGAGGCGGATACAGTGAAGGGCTCTGTTCCGCAAGGCACAGTGCTCGCTCCCATCCTGTTCCTCCCCCTTATATCAATCAAAAAATCAAAATCAAAATCGGACATAGACAGGGATATAAGCCACAGTGCAGTGTCCTCCTTTGCAGATGACACCCGAATCTGCATGACAGTGTCCACCGTTGAAGACACTGCAAGACTCAAAGCAAACATCAACCAAATCTTTAAATGGGCTGCAGAAAACAATATGAAGTTCAATGATGAGAAATTTCAATTACTCCGATATGGAAAACGTGAGTATAAAACAAATTCCAACCATACAATAAAGCGAAAAACTAATGTCAAAGACCTGGGAGATGTTATATACACAGGCTTTGCAAAAGCCTTTGACAAGTGCGACCATGGTGTAATAGCACACAAAATGCGTGATAAAGGAATAACAGGAAAAGTTGGTAGATGGATCTATAATTTCCTAACAAGTAGAACACAAAGAATAGCAGTTAACAGAGTAAAGTCTGAGGCAGCTACTGTGAAAAGTTCTGTTCCTCATATCAGACATAGACAGGGATATAAGCCACAGTGCAGTGTCTTCCTTTGCAGATGACACCCGAATCTATATGACAGTGTCCACCGTTGAAGACACTGCAAGACTCCAAGCAGACATAAACCAAATCTTTAAATGGGCTGCAGAAAACAATATGAAGTTCAATGATGAGAAATTTCAATTACTCAGATACGGAAAACGTGAGGAAATTAAAATCTCATCGGAGTACAAAACTAATTCTAACCACACAATAGAGCGAAAAACTAATGTCAAAGACCTGGGAGTGATCATGTCAGAGGATCTCACCTTCAAGGACCATAACACCGTAGCAATCGCATCTGCTAGAAAAATGACAGGATGGATAATGAGAACCTTCAAAACCAGGGATGCAAAACCCATGTTGATACTTTACAGATCGCTTGTTCTATCTAGGCTGGAATATTGCTGCGCACTAACTGCACCTTTCAAGGCGAGTGAAATTGCTGACCTTGAAAATGTGCAGAGAACCTTCACAGCACGCATAATGGCGATAAACCACCTCAACTACTGGGAACGCTAGAAGTTTCTAAACCTGTACTCCCTAGAACGCAGGCGGGAGAGATTAGTATCAAACTTGCACACGAAAATCACTCCCTACGAAAGCAAAAGATTCGGCAGGCGATGTAACATCCCCCCAATGAAGAGCAGGGGTGCCACTAGCACGTTGAGGGACAACACAATAAGTGTCAGGGGCCCAAGATTGTTCAACTGCCTCCCAGCATACATCAGGGGGATTACCAACAAACCCCTGGCTATCTTGAAGCAGGCACTGGACAGGCACCTAAAGTCGGTACCTGACCAGTAAGGCTGTGGTTCGTACGTTGGACTGCGTGCGGCCAGCAGTAACAGCCTGGTTGATCAGGCCCTGATCCAACATGAGGCCTGGTCACAGACCGGGCCGCGGGGGCGTTGACCCCTGGAATTCTCTCCAGGTAAACTCCAGACGATGTAACATCCCCCCAATGAAAAGCAGGGGTGCCACTAGCACGTTGAGAGACAATAAGTGTCAGGGGCCCAAGACTGTTCAACTGCCTCCCAGCATACATAAGGGGAATTACCAATAAACCCATAGCTGTCTTCAAGCAGGCACTGGACAGGCTCCTAAAGTCGGTACCTGACCAGCCAGGCTGTGGTTCGTACGTTGGACTGCGTGTGGCCAGCAGTAACAGCCTGGCTGATCAGGCTCTGATCCAACATGAGGCCTGGTCACAGACCGGGCCGCAGGGGAGTTGACTCCTGGAACTCTCTCCAGGTAAAACTCCAGTAAAGATCGAAAACCAAAACCTTGTCATTGTGGTTGTATACAAGCATCTGGATGCAACTTCCCAGCAATTCCAGGAAAATTGACCACTCTCTGGAAAATCTCCCAACTTCTGCCCCCAACATCTTGCTACTGGTTGATTTCACCTTGAGACATTTAAAATGGAGAAGTGTAGCGAATAATGTTTTAGCAAAGATCACCCCAGGAGGCAGCTCAGATGAAAATTCACACACACACAAGCTATTAAATCTCAGCACCAAATTCACATTAAACCAGCAAATAATAGAGCCTACAAGACTAGAAAATAGGCTGGACCTCATCTTCGCTAACAACGACGATCTGATACGAAATATAAGAGTATCAAAGACAGATCACTCAGATCACAACATAATAGAGATACAGACATAAGAACATAAGAAAGAAGGAACACTGCAGCAGACTTGAAATTTAATTACAACTTTTTCACTATTGTTTTTCTTTTTATATTTTTATTATCAAACAATTACCTCATTGTGTATGTGACTTAGTTTATTTTTTTTCTAATAAGCTATTACCAAATAAGTGCAATTATTTACTCATACTTTCAAATACCTTTTTACCAAAAGCAAATTCCAGTCACTTTATTTACTTAATTGTACTCTTATATTCAAACAACTACCTCATTGTGTATATGACTTACTTTATATTTCCTTTATAAGTAACTACCTGATAAGTGCAATCATTTACTTATATTTTATAAATACTGTTTACCATTAGCCAACTTTAGTCAACTTTCAGTCACTTTATTTGCTTAATTGTATTCATATATTCTAACAACTACCTCATTGTATATGTGACTTACTTAATATTTCCTTTATAAGCAACTACCTGATAAGTGCAATCATTTACCTATATCTTATAAATACCTTTTACCATTAGCCAACTTCAGTCACTTTATTAACTTCAATTTAATCAAAACTACTTTTAATATTAGTCAAATCTATTTTAACTTCTAGTTCAATAGCTCTTTGCATTCATTAACCTCTTATTGCCTTTCATATACTAAAGTTTCAACCAGTGCCACATTGAATCAAAATTTATTTTTCCATACCAATTTAATACTAGTCATTGAAGTTGTTCTAACCATTCATTAGACAGTTAAATTAGTATATCAT
>WNWK01012211.1:49135-60670 GCA_009830355.1 Cherax destructor | reverse complement strand
CATTGCATGTTACAAAAACGTTTTAAACTTTCCCAAAAAATAAAAAAAAATTTGGAAAAAAATAATAAAAAGGGAACAAAAACGAATTTTCAAAATTGCCCAAATTTTGGAGAAGACCATTTGATTTAGTGGATGGAAACCACTATGACCCGGGCCTCCCGTTTCCCCACCTCACCTAACTACAGTATATAACCCAAATTTAGGAAGGGGCCGGGACATACCCGGGAACCTACAAGAAGAAGAAGAAGAAGAACATGCTGTTTTTTCTACAAGATTGATGGACTGAACACACGACTCCAGGCCGGGGGACTGATTCCCTAAAAACCCCCACTCTCCTTACACCTTCTATTTTGTATTGACTGATGAAGCCCCCGTTTTGGGAAACTTTTCCCTCATTAAAGATACCCAAATGTTGAATATGTGTCTAATTTAAAAAGAGAGAACCCGCAATAAGGGATTCATTTTAGATAAGGGATTTAGAAAGGATATAAAAAGTATTTTTGGGAAAATAGGGTAGTTGATTAAAATTAAATTAAATTTTTTTTTCCATGTAATACAAGGGGGGGGGTACTTATAGTTATACATTAAAGTTGATATTACAAGATGGTTCTAATATCCCCGGGGTACCCTGGCCTTTTCAGGCAGCCCATGATGGGCCCAAATTAATCCCTTATACAATAGAAAAAGGATTGAAAGGTTAGGTTTACAAAATTTAGGTACGGGAATTTAAACATTGAGAATTTAACAATTAGTAAAAAAAGTTAGCAATTAGTTTAATTTAATGATAAAGGTGATATTTGGCATAATATAGTTTCTATATTGGAGTATCTTGGGAAAAACTTAATTTATTGGTTTTATGGAGCAAAAGTTGTTTTTAGAATTTTGGTTAAAACCCGGGCAAATTAAAATCAAATATCAATAAGTGTATTTTGCGTGGTTAGTAATGTGAAAATTAAGGAGAATCACAGATATAAATTGTGTATTTTGCTGTGGATATGGGGAAAAGATAAAGTATTTTTCGATGGTTAACTCCCCGGGTTGGGTGCGTGGAGATAAGATTTTTTTTAACTTTTTTTTTTGGGAAAAGGGAAAGGTTGTGTCTGCAGTTCTAGAGTTTTACAGGAGTTCCAGTTTTTACCCTTTTATCCCATTGAATTTTGTATAGATTTAGTCGGACAGGGGGAATGTCAAAGAGATGTTTATGCCCGGTATTAGTTCCAGGGGTCCTGTCAAACTGTCAAGAAAGTGTTTTACTGGGGTTAAAGTTGGAATTAAATGGTTCTATAAATGTAGATAGCAGGGGAGAAAGTGTGGATGTTCGGGACGGGGAAGTAGGTTTAGGTTTTTGAAGAGGGGGGGGGGTTTGTGCCTGGGTTGGATTGTGTGATAATTTACTGGGGGTTTTTTGTTGGGTTATTATTGGCTTTAGGGGGGTAAACCCCCAGCACAAATGGCATATGTGAGGTAGGGATAGATGAAGAGATAGGTGAGTAGGGCTGATTGTGGTACATAATACCGTATCTTAGAGAGGACCCCCACAGTTTTGGACACTTTCTTTGTTATGTGTTGGATATGGGTGCTGAATTTCAGGGCTGTAAAGGTAAAGGGCCCCAGAATTTGGGCCCTCTTTTGTCTAGAAAAGGGGGTGTAGAGTTGATCTTAATTTTTTAATTGTGGATCATCTGTTCTGTTGCCAAACATAATATAGAAGGCCTTATCAGTGTTGAGTGAAGTTTATTGGGTCACCCAAATGTTGATATTTTTAAAACCTGTTTAAAATGGTATTAAGCGTGGCAAGGTTTGTGTGGGAGATGACATTTAAATTCAAAAGGGGGTTTTATTTGGTTTTGGGGGTGTTGGGATACATTGGGAAGATCATTGAGGGTTAAGAGGAAGGGCAGGGGACCGGACATTTCCCTTGCGGTACTCCGGTGTCTAGTGGTAGTGTCTTGGAGGATTTTCCTTTAATAGTGACATACTGGTCCCCTTTAGTGAGGGGATTTGAGGTATGTTTAGTGCATGACCTTTATTCCATAGTGGTCAATTTTTGGGAGTAAGAGGGTTTTATTGTGTAAAAAAGCTTTCCTTAAGTCAAAAAAAAGTCCTAGTGGATTTTCCCCTTTATTTTCCAGTGCTGTGTAAAGCAGGTCTATCATTTTTACAAGAATGCTAGTGTTTTATTTTTTCCTGAAGCCAAATTGACAGGGGTTGAGTATGTTTTTGTGTCGTTATAAACGAGTAAACTTTGTAACAAGTTTCTGAATATTTTGGATAGCAATGGTAGATTTGATATGGGCCCCATAGTTATTTATGTCTGTAGGGTCACCCCCTTTGTGTATTGGTAACCCTTGCTGTTTTGAGTAGTTTTGGGGAAGGTGCTGGGGTTTCTAATGATTTGTTAAAAGTAAAGAAATAGGATATGAAAGGACATGAGACCCTGTTTGTATATTAAGGGTGGAACTTGGACAGATGTCCTGATTTATTTTTAAGTGACTTGATTATCATGGAGACTTCAGTTTTTTTTTTTAGGTGAAAAGATATAAGGAGGAGGGGAAATTTCCCCCATCTAGGTAATCATTTGCCCGGGCATTGGTATCGGGAATTTTACTGGCAAGATTTGATCCTATAGTTGAGAAGAAGTCATTTATCTTGTTTACTGTATCAATAGGCTGTAGTGGTGTTTCGTTTTTTAAAGTTAGGACAATATCCCTTTTTTTTTCAGTTTGTGGGTCCCCTAATTTTGTAATGTTTTCCATTTTTTATATCTCCTTTGTTTCAGGAATTGCGGGAGCAGACAATTGTTTGTTTTTTTTTTATTAGTTTGGTGAGAACTGATGAATAGTGTTTAACAAACTCCGTCTATATTGCTTCTCATTTGATTTTTCTTTTAATGGTTTTTAGTGTTGTTAGTTACCCAAAAGGGGCCTAACCGTTTTTCAAAAATCTGTTTCTTTTTTAAGGACAATGTTTGTTGATAGTCTATGAATTTATTAAGAAAGGTGTCTGTCCACTCATCGATACCCTTTTCATTTGGGAATTCTATAGCCCAGTCAACCGTGTCTAGTCCTTTTTGTGAAGTTATTTATTGAAGCTTGGTCATGGAGTCGGAAAAGAAACCCTTTTGGGGTATTCTAGGGGCGGTTTACTAATGTTTGTTAAGAGGAAGGTGGGGTAGTGGTCTGTGGGGCCGTCTGTTATTATCCCCGATTTGGGGGCTAGGGTATTGGTCCATATATGGGCGATTATGGTTTCACCGTATCAGTAAGCCTAGTTGGTTTGGTTATTGTTGGTATGGAAAGGGGTTGTTCATATTGTTGATAAATTGGGGTTTTTGGTCATCTGGTAGGCCAAGGTTGATGTTGAAGTCTCCAGCCAAGATAAGGTGGTGTTTGTTCAATTGGTTTTTTGTTATTTGCGTTTTTAGTTGATCCCAAAATTTGGGATGTTTGGTTTAGGGATCCGGGAAATGGCCCCGATGGTTATGGGAGTTTTAAAGGGTTTTTTTTCAGTAAAATTTTGCAAAAATATATTCTCCATATTCATCATTATAGCAAAAGGTGTCACCGCAGGATATTTCATTAGAGTAAAAGATTGCAAAAACCTCCCCCCTTGATGTATTCCGAAATTGTGGCGGGATCCGGGAGCGAGTAGATATCTTTGTATCCTGCTTAAGCCAGGTTTCCCGTAAGGACAATACATGTAAATTTTTTTTAGGGAACCAAGGAGGGCAAGGAATTTATCATAGTGTTTTTGGGATCACATTGTAGTTAAGAACTGTTATACTTTTTGTAGTGTTTAGGGCAGTGTGGGTTTGTGTGTGTAGTAGAGGCAGTTATTTTCCCGTAAATTTTGAATAAAATTTTATTAAATAGGTTTAGATCAGGGGGGATGCGTATTCATCATTTAGGTTAAATAGTGATTTTGTTATATCATGTTTGTGTGGTGAGTTATAAAACTTTATATCTGTTTAAGGGGTGTTTTTGAAGTATATAACTAATGCACATTTAAATAATATAGTAACAAATAAACATAGTGGGCTTTGGGATTGAGTATGTATTAAGTTTGTATGAAATAAAAAAAATTTGATATAAACTAATGAGAACAAATTAAAAAAAATGTAGCACCAATGAGTTTGGTATTGGTTGGGATTAAGCTAGAATGAAATATAGTACAGTAAAATTAAAGAAAATTTTAGATATAAACTAAAAAGATAAAATTACTAATAACAATGTAGCAAACCCAAAGATTTTGGGATTTATTATTGGTTTTAAAAGAAATAAAGTACAAAAAATTTAAAAATAGATAAACCACAAGTTTTAAAATTTCAAAATTGTGAAGTATCAAAGAGTTTTGGGGTTGGTTTTTCAAATTTTAAAAATAATTTGGGGAACTAGATATTACCAAGATATTAATAGATAAAAGATAGTTGTAGCACCAGATTTTTTTTGTAATTCCCAGAGAATAGTTAATAGAAAAAAGGTATAATACAGGTTTATAAAAAAATATAATAAAAAATAAACAGGGCCAAAAAAAGGATACAGTAGATATTAAAATAAGAAAAAGGGATTTTTTTGAAAAGGTTATTAAAAGTATAATTGGTAAGGGTAGGGCAATGATGTTGCAGCTGTGTGTGGAAGTTTTATCTTTTCCAATGATAGGGTTTAAAAAAAATTAAGGTATAAAATAAGATTGGGGCAATGAAGATAAAAAAAGGGGCAAAAAAATTATAAAATTAAAAATTTTGGAAAAAGCTTGAATAATAAGGGATTTTGTAGTTATCAAATACAAAAAGACTATGAGGAGAATTGGACCAGAGGGGGAGAATTTTTTGGGCTATGAGGTAGAATTTAAAATATGAGGTGTTAAGACTATGAGGTAGAATTAAGACTAAGGAGAATGGTAGTTGGGTATAAGGTAAAAATTTAATGGAAAAGGGTATTGGAATTTTGGGGAACAAAATTTAAAGATGGTTCATAACACTAATCGTGGATAGTGGGTTTTCTACAATTTTTCAATTTTGTTAACTCAGCCTCACTCAGGAATCTTTTTTAAATTCATGTTCTGTTGCGGAAAACGTCTTCCCCGGGGGTTGTTTTAACCGGGTTTTACCCATCCCCCAAAAAGCACTGATGAATTTTTTGGGGATTGCAATTTTTTTAAACGATGGGGGTTTTGTCTTTTTTTGGTAAGGACCCGTTCAATAGACATGGGGTTTTAAGTTATGGGGTGTTTTTTGGTTGTTTTTTGCAGGCTGGTATTGAATTTTAATTTGCACTGTTTTTTTTCCCCGCTTGGTAGCCCATCAGTTTGCAATCTTTTAGTTCATCACTACGTATGTTTTTTTAAAGGGGGTCCTTTAAGAGTTTTAGGGCGGCCTCCATGGGTCTCTTGGGGGACTGTAGGTGGGGAAAATGTTTGTTTTTAACTATAACAGGGCATTTTGCTGTTGTTGGTCGTTATGGTCTTGGAAATTGTTTATAACATCAGTAAGTTTAGATCCACCGTGATCTTTCTTCTATGATGTTCTTGTTCAACTGGTATGGTGAGCTTACCCTCTGAGGTTCTTCGAGACTCTTCAGTTCTCTCACCTTTGGTATGGTGAGCTTACCCTCTGGTTCTTCCGGACTCTTCAGTTCTCTCACCTTTGGTATGGTGAGTACCCTCTGAGGTTCTTCAAAGACTCTTCAGTTCTCTCACCTTTAGTATGGTGAGCTTACCCTCTGGTTCTTCGAGACTCTTCAGTTCTCTCACCTTTGGTATGGTGAGCTTACCCTCTGAGGTTCTTGAGACTCTTCAGTTCTCTCACCTTTAGTATGGTGAGCTTACCCTCCTAGAGGTTCTTCGAGACTCTTCCAGTTCTCTCACCTTTGGTATGGTGAGCTTACCCTCTGAGGCTCTTATTTCCTCAAGTTCTATCTACAGAATAGACTTTGGAACTATGGATCACTAGCGAGTTGTGACTCGTATGGAAACAGTGATAGTGACCTTCAGTGTAGTGATTCTCTGCTTAAGTCTAGTGATAAACCTAGCTCTTTATTGATGTTTTGACATTGTGAAGTGTTGTAAGTCAGAGGAAGTGATTTATATATCCTATAATAATAATAATAATAATAATAATAATAATAATAATAATAATAATAATAATAATAATAATACTTTATTTAGACATGGTACAATGATACATAGTTGAGTAAACATGATACATAGGTATAAAGAGATGTACATGCCAAAAGAAAGCCCTAATATGCTGTGCATCTCAGGCATTCTTAAGTTCATAGACTACATGGTAAAAAATTATGGTTGATAATTTATATAATAAGTATAATTGTATCTATGTTATAAAGATATAAATAAGGTCTTGAAAATATCTCACCAAAGAGAGAACCCGCAATAATGGATTGAAATTAGATAAGTTTAGATTTAGAAAGGATATAGGAAAGTATTGGTTTGAAAATAGGAGTAGTTGATGAGTGGAACAGTCTGCCTAGTAGGGTTATTGAAGCAAGGACCTTGGGTAGTTTTAAATTTAGGTTGGATAAATTCATGAGTGAGAGGTTGGATTTGAGTGGGAATTGCATATGAGTAAATGGAATTATCAAAACTTATTTCTTTGGTAGCATTGAAGATTAGGTTGAACAAATATTCTGTTAGTGGGATGGAATGTAAAGGACCTGCCTAGTATGGGTCAACCCAGGCCTGCTGCAGTGTTCCTCCTTTCTTATGTTCTTATGTTCCAGTGCCTGCTTGAAGACAGCCAGGGGTTTTGTTGGTAATCCCTGATGTATGCTGGGATGTTACTTTCCCTGGGGGTTTTTGCTTTCTGGGAGTGATTTTGTGTGAAAGTTTGGTACTAACCCCTCGAGAATTTTCCATGTGTATATAAAAAATTATCTCCCCCCCTGCTTCTAAAAGTACGGGTTTAGGAATTTTAAACGTTCCAGTAGTTGAGGTGGTTTACCCACTTATGCGTGGGGGTTCTCTGCACATTTTCAAGGTCAGAAATTTACCCCTTGGGTGCAAGGGCAAAAATATCCGCCTAGATAGAACAAGCGATCAAAGTGTCAACATGGGCTTGGCACCCCTGGTTTTGAAGGTTCTCATTATCCACCCTGTCATTTTCGAGCAGATGCAATTGCAAATTTTGTTATGGTCCTTGAAGGTGGATCCTCTGACATGATCACTCCCAGGTCTTTGACATTAGTTTTCGCTCATTGTGTGTTGGAATTAGTTTTGTACTCCGATAAATTTTAATTTTTCCTTTTCCGTATCTGAGTAATTGAAATTTCTCATCATTGAACTTCATATTTTTTTCGCAGCCCATTTAAAGTTTTGGGTTTTATGTCTGCTTGGAGTCTTGCAGTTTTCAGGTGGACACTGTCATAATTGGGTGTCATCTGCAAAGGAAGACACAGCACGTTAAATTCTTTTTTTCATGTAATACAAGGTGGGGGGACTTTAGTTATAAATTTAAAATTGATATTCAAATAATAATATGCTAGGTATGCCTAGGCTTTTCACAGTCTTATGATAGGTCTTACTCAATAGCTATACAATGATATACAGTTAATTAGGGTTTGGTTTACAAAATTTATGGAATTTAAACATTGAGAATTTAACAATTAGTTAAAAAGTTAGCAATTGTTTTTATAAATGATAAAGGTGATATATTGGCATAATATAGTTTCTATATTGGAGTATTTAGGGAAACTTATGATAGCTTAATATTATAAATAGTTTTATTAGAATTTTGTTAGAACTGTAAAAATTTAGGGGAAACAAGATATCAATAATGTATTTTCGGGGTTTTAATGTCAAATTAAGGAGAATCACAGATCTCCTAGTTAAGAACAATAATAATTTTTTTGAACTAGGCATAAGAATTAACAACTGGGCGTCTACACTGCAAACTGAATTGTTTGCAACCCTAATGGCACAAAAGCTAACTTATGACACTGAGCTTGACTCTATCATCATTACTGATTCTATGTCATCATTGAAGGCTCTTGACTCATATAATGACTCTAACAGCATGCTCATTGGAGAAGCCAGGTATAGATACTCAAAAATCCGGGACAAAGGAATTACTGTACAATTGCTATATCTGTGTCTAGCATTAGGAATAATATTAGGAGAGAAATAAATAATGAAAATGATAGCTATATGAATGCAGTTAGAAGCCTGAGTAGATCTATAACCCACTATGATAACATGAACGTAGATAAGTATGTTTATGGAGCAACTTGCAATGTGAACAGACTGACTGATGTTGTAGTGGCCAGGCTTAGGCTTGGCTACAAGTACTTCTGGCAGTTTGGGAGATACACAGATGATGATCAAACTAAATGCAAATTATGTGATCAGGCATATGGTCACTGTCTTGAACACTATGTGCTGAATTGTCCACTTATTGAGGAATATAGAGATAGACAGTATAATAACCTATGTGACATGTCAAGATATCTTATTGGTGAAGGTAGGATACCACTTATACTAAGCAAATTTCCTAAATTTGCTTGTAACAGATAAGTGAACTGTAGATATAAATCCAAATTATTTCCATGAACGTGCCTATCTGTGCTCATGCTAGCGAGCACAGATGGGCATGTTTGTGAAGCAACTTGCAATGTGAACAGACTGACTGATGCTGTAGTGGCCAGGCTTAGGCTTGGCTACAGGTACTTCTGACAGTTTGGGAGACACAGATGATCAAACTAAATGCAAATTATGTGTAAGTAAGTAAGTTTATTCAGGTATACACAAATACATTTACATACATTATCATACATAGCAGCATATGTGTAGAGAACCTAGGCATATGGTCACTGTCTTGAACACTATGTGCTTAATTGTCCACTTATTGAGGAATATAGAGATATACAGTATAATAACCTATGTGACATGTCAAGATATCTTATTCATGAAATAAGATACCAATTGTACTAAGCAAATTTCCTAAATTTGCTTGTAACAGATAATTGAAATGTAGATATAAACCCAAATGTACAATTGTTAACCCCTTTGGGGCCTAGTGCCTAGGCCTTTTGTGTATCCATATGCTCTTGCGCTACCGTCCACAGGATGGATATGGGGTGCACAATAAACTAGCCACTTCGGTGGCAAAATCTAAAATCTAATCTTGAGTGGTGTCGGGAAAGTGCAAGTTTCTAGTGATTTAAAACTTGTACAATAATGGTGTAGAAAACCAACTAACTTGTCGTTTTTTTAAACCATTTCTATAATTAGGCCTGTTTCCCTTCTTCACCTCGCAGTAGTTAGTAAGTTTATTGGGGTACAGGTGCACATAAGTACAATTATCATACACAGTAACATGTGTAAATTACCTAGTGTTTACCTGAGTGTTAGCCGATTGTGTGTGTCCTGGGAAAGAGAATTAATTAAAGGACTACATTGGAAAAAAAAAAAAACAGTCTGATGACAGGTTTAGTGGGCTTTCCAAGGTTACTAATCCTCCAGCTTAAAGCAGAATAAAAGTTTCAAAAAGCAGGGTTCAATACCACCTAAGCTTTGGTGACCCTCAAAACCTGAACAACAACACTAACTCTTAGGTGGTGTAAATATTTTAACGTGGTCTCTTGTGCAGCAGTGGAAATAAGCCGTATTGTTTGACCTGACTGAGTTATCCAAGGTTAAATACACATAATTTAATACATATGTATACTCATAACATGTATATGTCCTCCGAAGCATTAGGCAAATTTATCCATCTCGGTACTGTTTGTAAGACAATTCCTCTTAAAGAGAGGTGCTGTGATGTAAGTGAAAGGCTCTTGGGCCGGGGAGTTGGAGCTACCTTGCACTTCCTTGGATCAAACCTGATTGCTGTATGAAAGTCATGTGACTTCAAAGAGAGAAGCCAGGGCTTTTTAAAGCTAATTTTCAAGCGTAAAACTTAAATATTGTTTGAGAAACAAGTACAGAAATTGGAGAATTATTACTGAACTGACATTATTATCATGAGAAAGGGCTAAATCCGCAGAGATGGGAAGTACAGATTTAGCATTTTCCTAAATAATAATAATAATAAATATGAAACTATCAAACCATTCTTAGACTTCTAAATATAAACTACCTGCTTTGACTGTCATTCCAGCACTCGATGAAAATAAGTCACTGACTTTTTGCGTTATCCTAGCCCCACAAGGAAGGTTCCTTGATGCTGGTGAGGGGCTCTTGATCTAGGGAATTGGATCTGTGCTCCAGTTCCCTGAATTAAGCCTGAATACCTTCCACATCCCTTCCCCACAGGTGTTGTATAATCCTACAGGTTTAGCACTTCCCCTTGATTATAATAATAATAATGTGTTATCCTAGGTAATTTACACTATGTATGATAATTGTACTTTATGTGTACCTGTACCTAAATAAGCTTACTGAATGCTAGTTTTTTTTCTTGGGGGGGGGGGAGTTGAAGGGATTTTAATAGACATAAAATGCTATAGACATATTTCTAACCAAGGTACAGTAGACTGGTAGATAGCAACCATCCAGGGAGATGCTACCATCATGTCATACAAATATGAAACCTAAGTGTCTCAAACATTTTGCATTCTGGAAGGATTGCTAATCTTACCTTTATATCTCAGGTCTCATAAATGTGCACATGGCAGGTTAGTCTAATATTTATTATACACTTATCACTTTCCAGTATGTTTCATAATGGTTATTACTTGTGTAATTCAGCATATCCTTTCCAGTTTTGGAAGTCTGGTTTGAGACTGGACTGCAAGGGTAATAATGCCTGGAAAAAATTAACATATTAAAACATATAACCAATACTCTCATAAAATATAGTTCACAAGTAAATACAGTGGTACCCCGACTTACGATGGTCCCCAAACACACCCTTTTATGTAAGTTGATTTTTTTAAATGCTTTTGTAAGTGTAATTTTAGGGGTCTAAAAGGACTAGTCTATTTTACATCATTTCTTATGGAGATAAATTCGTTTGGTAATGGCACTTGAACAGCATTCTGGAATGAAAAAATATCGTAAGTCGGGGTACCACTGTATACTTCAACATAAAGTACTGGACATATCAAGGACTTGAGGTATTTTTTAGTACAATACTTTAAGCATAAAGAATAAAAAACTGAAGTAAAGTGCTTTAAAAAAAGAAAAAGTACAGGTGTTGATATTTTCTTCAGATAAATCACCTTAACTAGAAGAGGAGACAGTTTGAGATTCACTTATAAGAGCACGATTATTGGATTGAAATATTATCCCAAAATGATGCGGATCACCCCGTTATCCAGGTGTGTCACTGGTAAGTTGATGACAGTTTCTGAATATGATATAATGTAGCTTCTTTGACTATAGTAATTTCAGAACCTGTAGATAAATATAGTATAGCAGCACTGGTAGACTTTTTTTTCTGGTAAATAGTATTGTATGATGCTCTATGCTATTGCAATTTTCAGTTTAATTTGCATTTTTAAATACAGGAATAATTTACTTATTGTGCACTAGTAACAGAGTAACAAATTTATAAAATTGGGAAGGAAATAAAACTACAAT
>WNWK01012211.1:0-49035 GCA_009830355.1 Cherax destructor | reverse complement strand
AAAGGGGCACTGGAATGGATCAGGAATACCTCAAGGGAGGCAACAACGGGTCATGGTGCGTGGTGAGGTATCACAGTGGGCCTGTGACGAGCGGTGTACCGCAGGGGTCAGTCCTAGGACCAGTGTTATTCCTGGTATATGTAAATGACATGACGGACGGGATAGAATCAGAAGTGTCTCTATTCGCGGATGATGGAAAATAATGAGGAAAATCACATCGGAAGAGGACCAGGCAGGGCTGCAAACAGACCTGGACAAGCTCGACATCTGGTCTAGCAGTTGGCTTCTCGAATTCAATCCTCCAAATGCAAAGTCATGAGGATCGGAGAAGGGCAAAGAAGACCGCTGACAGAGTACAAGCTAGGCGGACAAAGGCTACAAACCTCGGCAAAGGAGAAAGACCTTGGAGTGAGTATAACGCCTAGCACGTCTCCGGAGGCACACATCAACCAGATAACTGCGGCACATATGGGCGTCTGGCAAACCTTAGATTAGCTTCCGTTACCTTAACAAGGAGTCGTTCAAGACACTGTATACCGTGTACGTCAGGCCCATACTAGAATATGCAGCACCATACTAGAATATGCAGCACCAGTCTGGAACCCACACCTGGTCAAGCACGTAAGGAAACTAGAGAAAGTGCAAAGGTTTGCGACAAGGCTAGTTCCACAACTCAGGGGTCTGTCTTATGAAGAAAGGTTGAGGGAAATAGGACTAACAACACTGGAGGAAAGAAGGGTCAGAGGAGACATGATAACGACATACAAAATACTGCGGGGAATTGACAAGGTAGATAGTGACAGGTTGTTTCAGAGAGGAAACACAGAAACAAGGGGACACAACTGGAAGCTGAAGACTCAGATGAGTCAAAGGGATGTCAGGAAACATTTCTTCAGCCACAGAGTAGTCAGGAAGTGGAATGGACTAGAGAAAGATATAGTGGAGGCAGGAACCATACATAGTTTTAAGACAAGGTATGATAAAGCTCATGGAGCAGGGAGAGCAGAGACCCAGTAGCAGACAGCGAAGAGGCGGGGCTAGGAGCTGAGTCTCGACCCCTGCAACCACAATTAGGTGAGTACAATTAGGTGAGTACTGTCTTTGCAGAGGTGCTCAGATATGACAGTTTAGAAGTCCCTCCACACTGCCAATATCCCAAACCCCTCCTTTAAAGTGCAGGCATTGTACTTCCCATTTCCAGGACTCAAGTCCGGCTAACCGATTTCCCTGAATCCCTTCACAAAATATTACCGTGATCACACTCCAACAGCTCGTCAGGTCCCAAATGATATCAATATTACACGTTTATGTATACACACTCATCAGAGTTTTCTTTGATTTTATCTTAATAGTTCTTGTTCTTATTGCTTTTCCTTTTATATCCATGGGGAAGTGGAATAAGAATCTTTCCTCCGTAAGCCATGCGTGTTGTAAAAGTCAACTAAAATGCCGGGAACAATGGGCTAGTAACCCCTTTTCCCGTATAGCTTACCTATAAGAAAAAGAAGAAAACCATCATGTACAGATATACTGTATTATTTACTTAAGTATGTAGCAGGTTGGTAGACAGTAACCACCCAGGGAGGTACTATCGTCCTGCCAAGTGAGTGTGAAATGGAAAAATATAATTGTTTTACATGATGGTAGGATTGCTGGTATCTTTTCTCTGTCTCATAAACATGCAAGATTTCAGGTATGTCTTGCTACTTCTATTTACACATAGGTCACATTACACATGCATGTACAAGCATATACAGTGGACCTCCGGATTACGTACTGCTCCAAACTCGAACAATTATGTAAGTGTATTTTTGTAAGTGCTTTTGTAAGTGTATTTTTGGGGGTCTAAAAGGACTAATCTAATTTATATTATTCCTTATGGGAACAAATTCGTTCAGTAACGGCACTTGAACAGCATTCTGGAACGAAATAATGATGTAATCCGGGGAGTCCACTGTATATACACACCTCTCTGGGTTTTCTTCTATTTTCTTACTAGTTCTTGTTCTTATTTATTTCCTCTTATCTCCATGGGGAAGTGGAACAGAATTCTTCCTCTGTGTGTCATAAGAGGTGACTAAAATGCCGAGAGCAAGGAGCTAGTAACCCCTTCTCCTGTATACATTTATTGCGCCCCTTGAACTGGGCCTCAATGTATATAATGTATATTTCCATTTTCTATAATTTTATATTGCGAATATTCTCGATTATAGCTAAATCGTTAATATTTTGCTTTATATTATTATTAGACTATTATTTAAATTAGCTATACAGTGGTCCCTCGGTTTTCGCCGAAAATTTGTTCCAGAATGCTGCTCAAGTGCCATTAACGAACGAATTTACTTCCTTAAGAAATAATGTCACGTAGGTTAGTCTATTTCAGACCCCCAAAAATACACTTGCATCAGCACTTACGAAAATACACTTACATAAATGTTCGAGTTTGGAGATGCACGAAAACCGAGGGACCACTGTATTTATTAGGTAGGATGTAATATTTTATGTTGTGCTCAAGAGTGTGTAGTAACTGCCATGGTGTTGGCAAACGACTGTTATGCTGCCGGCGTCTAGTTGCGGGGGGAAGTCAGTCTCTGGACACACCTGAGCTGGGTGGTTGTTCCTCTTTCCTCTCTCTCTCTGGCCTGCTGCCCTCGTCGAATCAACACCTCACTCTATTTCTACTTGTTTTCTCGACATTAGACTCTGTTGGGTAGAGTATGCATTCGTGGGTGAGGCGAATCATACTTCTCAGAACTCTGTGTAACTCTGTTCACAGAGAATAGACTAGACAGTGATTTTTCGACTTTGTTCTGGGTTGTGTGTCACCTTGACACTCTGATACAACTCAGGTCTCAAGCTATAGCTCTGGACCAAATTCGATAAGGCATCTGTGCACCGCCACAGTTTGGGATTGTTTATGCTGAACCTAGTTTCAGTAGAAAGGGAGTTTTGGGACTGTTTTGGAGGATCTACTGATGGTCCCCAGTTAGGGTCGTTTTTCTATCTCCTTGTTCCTGACGCTGTGTTGCTGTTGCCTGTTATAGTGCTGTTCTGCGAAGTGGTCATTTTACTGGACAATCAAGCTGTTCAGATTGTCAGTTTAGTACAGCTAGCTTATGAGATGTTATGTCGTACACTGGTTGAGTCGAGTCTAATAGTTACCGGGAGCACACTCATACACACATTTTTTCTTATTTGTATATATTATTGTAATTATTGACATTGTACCTGATGGTACTTCTGAGTCATTTATATATATGTGCCCTCAGCACAGACTTATAGTATATGAGAGCAGTGTAGGAGCTACCCTCCTAATTAACCTAATTGATATCTTAAATAATATCTTTATATTTGATTTACTTTGCTACCCTAGATTTTCTCACTTTGATAATAAACCTTTTAAACATATCTGTATGGTTAGTACCCTATCAGTTGCAATCCCCTTAATCTATATAATATGTCGGATAACTGAACCAGGATACTGACTTTGTTGCAAAAGCCCAGTAACAGGCTGGATGCTAGAAGGGCTATCCTTTCTAGTGTTCACTGGAGATATCTATTATTAATAGGTATCATGTCATTTTGTAACAACATTACTAAATTTAAAAAAATAAATGTTTGTTTTTCTTTTTAGGTCACCCTTCCTTGGTGGGATATGGCCAGTTTATTGAAAAAAAAAAATGTTTAATGAAAATCTTAAAAATGTCCTGGTTTGAGTCAGAGAAATTATGGTAAGCCTACATATGTTCCAAATTTTTCGGCAGTTTTTGCTTAACAGTGGATGAATTCAGTATCTGTACACTGAATACAAGTGATAGTCAATATATGTACAGTATAGTACTAATTAATACAGTACAGCCTCTCCTCACTTAATGATGGAGTTCCGTTCCTAAGACCACATCGGTAAATGAATTCGTCACTAAGCAAGGGGCACACTATATTGGTAGTGAGTTTGTGTCAGCCATCGTTGATATTGTTTTAATGTCACCTTTGTACCATTTATAACATTTTTAGTATATTTTTAAATGTTTGTACAGTAGTGTACTGTATATTGTAATAAACAGTATAGAAGAAATCAGCTCTAATATACATTATTTAGGTATACATACGGGTCAGAGAGCTCTTTGTAAGTCCGAGTCATCGGTAAACTAATATGTCAAGTTAGAAGAAGCAGTATTACACATGTTAAGTTTTTCTTGCCTGTGATGAGGATTCACTTCATATTTTATCATCCAAATGTTGTTGTTAATTGTGGTTATAGAAATGTTTACCCAGCTGAATTTTCAGGAAGAAATTTATATCTGTTTAGGTGCGTTGGCTCCTTTGTCTCGTGGAATGACCTCTTCAGCCTCTGATGATGGTGGTGCCAGTAGCAGAAGTTCACCCAAAAAGGCTAAAACCCCCATAGGTTTGTGTTTTTAAACATAATACTGTTTGCATAATTTGTTTAAAATATCCTCTTGCTGTGGGTTAATAGTAACATGCTTGTGCAGATTTTGGCCTATCATTCTGTCTATTTTTATTATTCATTTGCATTCATCCTAACATATTTCACTGGCATAGTTTCTGGTAGTAACCCTTTTAACTTTCCTAAACCCATTTATGTTCCAGTATTGGCATATATTTTGCATATACAATACAGTATGTATATACATATGTATGTACATATATGTATATAGATGTATATACATAGCTGTACTTACCAGATGGATATAATTTAGATTCTAACAAATGTATAAGGATTACAACAAATTATGGAATAATGGTGAACAGTCACAGACAACCTATTTTGTACAAATATAATCTTTTTTATATTGCTCTGAAGAGAAATACAGTACTACTGTAATTATTTGTGATATCTGTATGGCCATGGGCTGCCAACAGCACCAGCATAGTTAAACAGGCAATTAACCCGTAAATGGTCCAAACGTATATATACGTTTACTACGCCAGTGCCCCGAATATTTTGAAAAAAAAAATCATTTTTTTTATAGAAATAAAGAGCACATTTTTCTAAGTGCTATAGGATAAAAAAAAAAAATTAGGCTCAGTACTTACCGATATATGAGGCCGAGAAGTTGGCACTGATGCTCACCTGACGTCAACATCGAGTCCTGCCGCTTGCAGAAGTGTTGCCGATATATCTTTTTTCTCGTTTTTATATTTTATATAATTTTTATGTTCTGATAATTACAATTTATAGTAGTTCTTTGTTCTAAGACTAATATTAGGTACTGAAATTGTACTCAAATTGTCACAAACACAATGACAGGTGGACATTTACACCTGCCTTGGTCATTTACTATTGTCTAGGAATATATTCAAAGTATTTATAGGTCCCAGCAATGTTTTGAATATGTGGGAGTATATAATAATAATAATAATAGTGATAATAATAATAATAATAATAATAGGAATAATAATAAGAAAAATAATAAGAATAAGAATAATAAGTTCCCTTGAAGCATGATGTAAAACAAGTCAGTCCACTGCTGACAGTGATAAGATAAGATAAGATAATTGGTGACATTTGATGAGCGTACGTGAGGGTGCAGTGATAAGATAAGTTAAGGGGTGACATTTGATGAGCATCCCCCTCTGTTTTCACTGTTACACAAACATATCTGTCTGTCTATCTGTCTGTCTGTCAATCTCTCTCTCTATCTGTCTGTCTGTCAATCTCTCTGTCTATCTGCCTGTCTGTCAATCTGTCTGTCTGTCTGTCAAGCTCTGTCTGTCTGTCAAGCTCTCTGTCTATCTGTCTGTCAAGCTCTCTGTCTATCTGTCTGTCAAGCTCTGTTTGTCAAGCTCTCTATCTGTCTGTCTGTCAAGCTCTCTGTCTGTCTGTCAAGCTCTCTGTCTGTCAAGCTCTCTCTGTCAAGCTCTCTATCTGTCAAGCTCTCTGTCTACCTGCCTGTCTGTCAAGCTCTCTGTTCATCTGTCTGTCCGTCTAGCATCTAGCTCTCCCATCTCAGAGAGATCCACTCCTGAACCAACACGTCTGGTTCCTGAGCAAGTGTAAATACGTATTTGCCAGTCATGTTTACACATTATCTCTACAAGCACTTTGTCTGGATTTTTTGGGTTATCCTAGGAAATTTACACTATGTATAATTGTATTTGTGTACCTGTGAGACACAGATAGACAGAGTCAGATAGAGATAGACAGAGACAGATAGACAGGCATAGGTTATAAGACGTTCTGAAAGGATGTTGCACAAATGTTGCACATGGGTTATTATCAAGGTTTTTGATATTTCCTCGACCACTAATGGCCATATCCACCTCAGAGCCATTAAACTCGGGGTCAACATCACTTTCCACTTAAAATGGGAGAGTTAATACTACATGACATCAGTAAATCCCATGTGTTTGCCGTGCTGTTTGCTCTAGCTGGCGCTCAATTGAACTGGTCCTCCCACAAGGTACTAAGACCCATTCTATGCTGACCAGGCATCTCAGGCCAATCGTTCCAAATTTGGAGGCAGGAAAAATAAAACGTAAATATACGTTTTGGGCAGTAGCGGTACTAACGTATATATACGTTTGGACCATTTACAGGTTAAAGGAAAAGCCTATCCCCTGGCCAGGGATAGAAAACTCTTGAAACATAGCTTTTTCTTTCAGTTGTTGAATAGAGTTTATGTACTTTTATTATTACTCTGTTGGCATTGCAGCTCAATTCACTTCAATTCAACCACTTCATAATACATATGCAGGTTATTGAAGCAATTTAATTTCTTATTAATCTATTTGAAATTGATCAGTTCACTTGTTACCTGTCCAGTTGTACCTATGATTGTAATACATTACCCATGTAATAAGAACTTAACTTCTGTTCTAGGTCTAGAATTAAGTATTGCAGTTAGTAAGCTTTATGATTAGTTTGCAATAAAATGCATATACACAATTAGTGGCTTTCTCAAGAGCTTTATGCATATTACATCAAATGTCATCTGTATTATATGTATTATGATCAAACACAGTATGTAATCATTTTGTATGTATAACTACTGTACTTGAATGGCTTGTTTGATATAAATAATTTAAATTTAAATTTAATTTAATTTAATTTAACTATTATAACCAAGTGTAATTTGCAAAAAATAATTATATATACAATGCAGGTAATAATGTATTGTTTGAAAGAAACAATTTATCTTTAATTGGAGAGCATAGGCTTGGGGCAACTTACCAGTCATTTACAGTGGACCCTCGGTTTTCGCGAATTTTTTTCCAGAATGCTGCTCAAGTGCCATTACCGAACGAATTTACTTCCTTAAGAAATAATGTCACGTAGGTTAGTCTATTTCAGACCCCCAAAAATACACTTGCAAAAGCACTTACGAAAATACACTTACATAAATGTTCGAGTTTGGAGATGACCGAAAACCGAGGGACCACTGTATGTACTGAGCATTACACGGTTTACTAAGGGAATTATAGTGTTCCAAGGTTGCTTGGTATCAATAAAACTAAATAATTATAACTTAACTAGAATTTTCTTTGTTTTTCTTTGTCTTCATATTGGAAGGCAAACTAGATGGCCAAGAAATAGAGGAGGGTCATCACCCATACCAAGAAAAGGAGCCATTACTACCATTTCCGAATAATATTAATCCAACTACTGGTGAGGTCGGAGGGCCAAAAGGACCAGAGCCAACACGCTATGGAGACTGGGAGCGCAAGGGCCGTGTATCAGACTTCTAAATAATTTAATAGAGCACAATGATGCAATGTGGTTAGTGACATATTTAAACATATGATGAATAGTACTCAGTGACTGTTTGATCATATACCTCATGAATTACCACTGTCCAGTATTCCTTTGTTCACTAGTGCTTCATTTAAATGTTATTTTGTTAAATTTAAATAACATAAATACAAGAAACATTGACTTACCCACATATTAGCATAATACTGTATTTACAGTTTAGTTGGTCCCTAATTTTCAGTGTTCCGCTCTTAACGTTTTCAGTAGCTGTCACATAGAACTATGCCACTGAGGCCAGGGTCCCTCATGTAGTTCTACGTCATGAGCTCACTTCACTCAGATAAGCTGTGAGTGTTAAATTTTGGCCTAAATATGAGAGAATGAGTCCCATTATGCACTGCATAGGGCAGTGCATGATAGGAAAAATAAAGCTCTGATCGTGTGGATGGTTTAAAATATCAAATTAGATGTTTTTTTTGGATGTTTTTTCATGGTTTTATTGGCTGTTTCTTGGTATCATTTCGTAGAATGGAAGACATGCTTCTGAAATAGAGATGATTTTGATTTGCTTCAGGACCAGAAATAGCTTGAAACTGAGCTCAAAGTAGTGGACATATATTTGATTTTTGCTGATATTCCTGAGGGTGGGTAAGGTGTCCCTACGTCACCCAGTCTGTTTTATGGGTTTTTAATAGGTCTGATTCAATTATTGGGTCACCATAAACCATAACCAATCATTCCTTGTTATATTTTATTATCCAAGAAATAGAGTAAATCTTCTAGTTTTGTGTATTAAGAATTCAAAATGGAAGGCAAGTGTCATATAGGAGAGGCCTGAGAACATGATTAATAAATATATAGAAAATGTTGATTTAGTGTCAGGAATGTCTACATTGTTTATTTGGGACTCTATTTTTTAATTTTGTGTAAAATTGACCAAATTAGCGAATTCTGTGTACTTTATAGAGTACAGTGGACCCCCGAGTTTCGGCCATAATTCATTCCAGAAGGCTGTTCAAGTGCCATTACCGAACGAATTTGTTTCCTTAAGGAATAATGTAAAGTAGGTTAGTCCATTTCAGACCCTCAAAAATACACTTACAAAAGCACTTACAATATTACACTTACATAATTTTTCGAGTTTTGAGGGTCCACTGTATAGTTAAAATAGTTGAATGGGTGGCTTCTTGTGATCAGTTATAGAATGGAAGGCATACTAGTGAAATAGCTAATTATGTTTGAATGGGGGGAATGGAATTGACTTAAAATAGGACTCAGAGTCGGCAAAATTGCCGATGCATTAATTGTTCCGAAACTGCTTTGTGCCTGTGCAATTCCATAAGTTTTCCATCAAATTTCATACTTTTGGTGTCATTACCTGTAGAAAAAAAGATCCTCTACCATTTCAAAATAAAAAATATTTTTTATATAGAGTGGACACTGAGAGCAATAATAATTTTGGGGGTTTGAACAGTGAAAAGGTTAAGAGATGTTTAATTGAAAATTTAAGGACATCTATCTGTTACTATAATGCGCATTATAGAAAATTTTTAAGAAACAATTATCGATTATTTAAAAAAATAACAGAAATCAGTTGGTCCCCTCACTTATTAACCCTTTCAGGGTTTTCGCCGTACTAGTATGGCTTATGCACCAGGGTTATTGACGTACTAGTACACCTAAATTCTAGCACCTCTTGTGAGAACTGTGTTGAAGGCCTTCTTGCAGTCCAA
Organism: Cherax destructor; assembly: GCA_009830355.1. Classification (NCBI taxonomy): domain Eukaryota; kingdom Metazoa; phylum Arthropoda; class Malacostraca; order Decapoda; family Parastacidae; genus Cherax; species Cherax destructor. The sequence goes on along the minus strand of WNWK01012211.1, from coordinate 39,588 downwards.
GAAAATGAAGTCTATCCACCCCTTTCTCTCATGTCTTACTTCTGTTACCTTGTCATAAAACTCCAGAAGGTCTGTGACACAGGATTTGCCTTCCATGAATTCGTGCTGGTTGTCATTTATAATCTTGTTCCGTTCCAGGTGCTCCACCACTCTCCTGATAATCTTCTCCATGACTTTGCATACTATACACATCAGTGACACTGGTCTATAGTTTAGTGCCTCGTTTTTGTCTCCTTTCTTGAAAATGGGGACTACATTTGCCGTCTTTCATACCTCGGATAGTTGCCCACTTTCAAGGGATGTGTTGAAAATTGTGGTTAGTGGCACACAGCATCTCTGCTCCCTCTCTAAGGACTCGCGGAGAGATGTTGTCCGGTCCCACCACCTTTGAGGTATCAAGGTCACTTAGCAGCTTTTTCACCTCCTCAGTTGTGTGTATTTCATCCAACACTTGTTAGTATATCCCTTGCTGGTGTCTCCCTCTGTTCTCTCTTCCCAGAATCCTTCCTGTCTCCACTGTAAATTCTTCCTTAAATCTTCTGTTGAGCTCCTCACATACCTCTTGATCGTTTCTTGTGAGCTCCCCACCTTCTTTCCTCAGCCTGATTACCTGTTCTTTGACTGTTGTCTTCCTCCTAATGTGGCTATACAGCAGTTTCGGGTCAGACTTGAATTTTGATGCTATGTTGTTTTCGTACTGTCGCTGGGCCTCCCTTTTTATCTGTTGAAAATTGTGGTTAGTGGCACACAGCATCTCTGCTCCCTCTCTAAGGACTCGCGGAGAGATGTTGTCCGGTCCCACCACCTTTGAGGTATCAAGGTCACTTAGCAGCTTTTTCACCTCCTCAGTTGTGTGTATTTCATCCAACACTTGTTAGTATATCCCTTGCTGGTGTCTCCCTCTGTTCTCTCTTCCCAGAATCCTTCCTGTCTCCACTGTAAATTCTTCCTTAAATCTCCTGTTGAGCTCCTCACATACCTCTTGATCGTTTCTTGTGAGCTCCCCACCTTCTTTCCTCAGCCTGATTACCTGTTCTTTGACTGTTGTCTTCCTCCTAATGTGGCTATACAGCAGTTTCGGGTCAGACTTGAATTTTGATGCTATGTTGTTTTCGTACTGTCGCTGGGCCTCCCTTCTTATCTGTGCATACTCGTTTCTGGCTCTTCGACTAATCTCTTTATTTTCCTGGGTCCTTTGCCATCCATACTTTTTCCATTCTCTAGTGCACTTAGTTTTTGCCTCCCTACACCTTTGGGTAAACCAAGGGCTTATTCTGGTCTTCCCATTATTTCTGTTGCCCTTGGGAACAAACCTTTTCTCTGCCTCCTTGAATTTTGTTGTTACGTAGTCCATCATTTCGTTTACTGACTTTCCTACCAATTCTTTGTCTCACTGAACCTCCTGCAGGAAGTTCCTCATACCTGTGTAGTCCCCCCTTTTATAGTTTGGCTTTTCCCATTCAACTCCTGTTACCCTCTCCACTTGTAACTCTACTATGTATTCAAAGCTCAGAACCACGTGATCACTAGCTCCAGGGGGCCTCTCATATGTGATGTCCTCAATGTCTGAGCTGCTCAGGGTGAACAAGAGGTCCAGTCTTGCTGGCTCATCATCCCCCCTCTCTCTCTCTGGTAGTGTCCCTAACATGTTGGTGCATGAAGTTTTCCAGTACCACATCCATGTGTGTGTGCATGCTTGTGTGCACGTGCACGTGTGGTCACCTATTTAAGTACAGTGGTACCTCGAGTTACGATGGTCCCCAAAATCGCCCTTTTATGTAAGTTTATTTTTTTAAATGCTTTTGTAAGTATATTTTTGGGGGTGTAAAAGGACTAGTCTATTTTACATTATTCCTTATGGGGATAAATTTGTTTGGTAATGGCACTTGAACAGCATTCTCGAACGAAAAAAGATCGTAACTCGAGGTACCACTGTATGTGTCTGTGTTTCTGTGTCTGTCTTCTAGCCACAGTAACATGATAACTAAACATTTTCCCTCTTGTGGGTCACTAAACATACATGGAAGCATTAGTTCACATGTATCTCGATTGGCGAATGTTTCTAGTTTTTTAGGGAATTATTGATTTTTTCTTAATAAATTTTTTTTATTAGCACATCGGCCATTTCCTCCAAGGCAGTATTTGGCTTATTTTAAAGAATATATTTTGTTACATAATCGGAAAATAAATTTTGTTCAACACATTTCTGTGGAGTACATTTGTCACTAACCCTTTCACTATTGTCCTCATAGATCGATGTCATTGAAACCAGTGTCACTCATGTAGTTTTACATTTTAAGCACACTGTCCTCAAATATGCTGTGAGCAGTAAATTTTGGCCTAGACATTAAAGAATGGGTCTGTGAAGCGAGTGTGCACAGTATAAAAAAATCATGCTCCACATTTCTAGAATGGTGGTGTGTGTGTGTGTGTGTATGACTGAACAGTTAATTATCCACTCAAATCATTAACTGAATCCAATCCAAGAATCTGCCTTCCCATCCCTGGATAACTCTGGTTAACTCTGTCTAGATTGGGCAGCTTATATGCCCGGGTGTGGTCATATATGATGATATCCTGAAGTTTCAGTGGATGGACCTTCCATGTGGGCAGTTACTCATTAACAACTATAAATGCGTATTTAATAGTACTACTGGCAACAAGCACTTACTGCCTGATGTGTGTAGATTATTAAATCTCATTAAGAACACAGTGTCCGACTAAATCTATACAAAAATTCAATGCGCATAAAAGGGCCTAAAATCTGGAACTCCCTGCCTGAAAACTCTAGAACTGCAGACACAACCTCCATTTTCAAAAGCACCGTTAAAAAAACATCTTATCTCACTTACGCACCCAACCGGTAGCTAACCATACGAAAACTACTTTATCTTGCACATATCCACAGCAAAATACACTTATTGATATCTGTGATTCTCCTTAATTTGCACATTACTAACCACAGCAAAATACACTTATTGATATCTGTGATTCCCCTTAATTTGCACAGTTCTAACCAAAATTCTAATACAACTATTGCTTCATAATACTTAAGCTAGTCATAAGTTTGCCTAAGACACTCCAATATAGAAACTATATTATGCCAATATATCACCTTTATCATTAATATATAAACTAATTGCTAACTTCTTATACTAATTGTTAAATTCTCAATGTTTAAATTCCAGTACCTAAATTTTGTAAACCTAACCTAACCTTACAATCTGTATATTCATTGTATAGCTATTGAGTAAGACCTATCATAAGACTGCCTGAAAAGTCTAGGCATACCTAGGCATATTATTGGCCATCTTGTAATATCAACTTTAATGTATAACTATAAGTACCCCCCACCTTGTATTACATGAAATAAAGAATTTGAATTTGAATTTGAATTTGAATATACATATGAGTCACTTTTTACACCCAGACTAGTGAGACAGGATAATCATCTTTTCTGTATTTGTACATGTGTGTGCCGCCACATTTGTAAAGTTACAAGTGAAGGCTAGTGTCCTTCACTGTACAAGCCTAGTGGTATAACAAGTGAAAGTCACCCTCTCTTAAGCTAGGCTTGTTCTGTGATAAACTCAGTGTTACGAGTCAGGGTTCAGTCGCCTCCACCGTACACAGATTCTTTTATGACTGGTCAAGAGTGGCATGGGTAGTCTGTGAGCTGCCATTGGCTGTGGCACTGTGCTGTAATGTACAGTGGACCCTCGGTTAACGAATACCCCGGAAATCGTGCAATTATGTAAGTAAAATTTTGTAAGTTCTTGTGGAAGTGTAGTTTTGGGGGTCTGAAATAGACTAACCTACATGACATTATTTCTTAAGGACGTAAATTTGTTCGGTAATGGCACTTGAGCAGGCTTGCAATGAATTTTTTCGTTAACCGAGGGTCCACTGTATAGTCTTACAGCTAAGTTAACATAATGCTAGGTCACTTTGTCTATGGTCTAACGTAACTTAAGAACACAAGAAAGAAGGAACACTGCAGCAGGCCTACTGGCCCATGCGAGGCAAGTCCAATTCACCCACCAGCTTTAGCCAATGCCTTAAGGTAGTCAGGTCAGGTCACATTCACTAAGGAAGCAGCACAGCAACTGACCTAGTAGCACAAGCTAGTCAGGTCCAACTCACACCCACCCACACCCACTCATGTACATGTATTTAACTAACCTATTTTTAAAACTACACAACGTTTTAGCTTCTATGACAGTACTCAGGAGTTTGTTCCACTCATCCACAACTCTATTACCAAACCATTGCTTTCTTATATCCTTCCTGAATCTGAATTTTTCCAACTTAAACCCATTGCTGCGTGTCCTGTCTATTCTAGATATTTTTAGCACGCTATTTACATCCCCTTTATTAATTCCTGTTTTCCATTTATACACCTCAATCATATCCTCCCTAATTCTACGCCTTTCTAGAGAGTGCAGATTCAGGGCCCTCAGTCTATCCTCATAGGGAAGATTTCTGATACATGGGATCAACTTTGTCATCCTCCTTTGTATGTTTTCCAATGCATTTACTATATCCATTCTGTAATACGGTGACCAGAACTGTGGAGCATAATCTAAATGAGGCCTAACCAAAGATATATAGAGTTGAAGAACCTGAGGACTTCTATTATTTATACTTCTTGATATGAAGCCAAGGATTCTGTTAGCTTCATTACAAACACTTATGCACTGTTGTCTTGATTTTAGATTACTGCTAACCAGAACTCCTAAATCCTTTTCGCAATCAGTAATATTAAGATCTACATTATTTAGTTTATATGTGGCATGTTAAATTTATCATACAAATAAGGTTGTAGGAATTGTAGGTGTGGCAAACATGTATGCCTACATAACATGTTACAGGCCTCTTCGGAGCACTACTCTCTCACAGCATCTTGCATCCCATCCCCCCAACTTTCTTCCTTCTCAAGATTTAAGGAGAAGAATAATTTTCATTTAAGGTACTGCTGATTTCCCACACCACATAGTGCATAATGAGAAAAAGCAAACCACTGATGTTTGGTATCATTTGATAGAATGGAAGACACTAGTGAAATAGAAATGATTTTGGTTGGTTTCAGGACTGGATGTAGCTTGAAATACAGCTCAAAGTAGTGGAAATATTAAAATTTTTTGGTGATTTTTCTGAGGAAGGATAGGGCCTCCCAAGTCTGTTTTATGGGTTTTTACTAGGTTTCCTTTAGTTTTTGAGATGGCTTAAACTATGACCAATCATTCTGGGTTATGTTTTGTTATCTGAGAAATAGGGCAAATCTTCGATTTTTTGTGTGATGATAGATTCATAAATATAGGAGAGGCCTGGAGACCTGATTTATGAAGAGAAGATATGGTAGATTGCTTTAGAGGCTAGAATGCCTTCAATATGAGTTTTGGATTGTTTTTAACCCTTTCAGGGTTTCGGCCGTACTAGTATGGCTTACGCCCCAGGGTTTTCGCCATACTAGTACGCCTAAATTCTAGCGCCCTCAAATCAAGTGGAAACAGGCTGGTAGGCCTAGATGGGTGAGAATGGGTCTGTGCAGTCAGTGTGCGCAGTATAAAAAAAATCCTGCACCACACAGTGCATAATGAGGAAAAAAAACTCTGACCGTGTTTTTAGTTTAAAACAGCAACTTTGCAGTCTATTTTCGTATGGTATTTATGCTTGTATTCTCGTTTTCTTGGTCTCATTTGATAGAATGGATGATATATTACAGAAATAGAGATAATTTTGATTGGTTTCACGATGACAAGTACTTTGAAACGGAGTGCAAAGTAGCGAAAATGTTCGATTTTTGCTGATGTTCAAGAGTAAACAAATCATGCCATGCGTCCAATACACATCAACTGGGGAGTCTAACATTCTTGCACAAGTGCACTAATATTATTTATACCATTTTTACAATGATACAGTTGTATACATAACAGTAAATCTTCTATTTTTTGTGAGAATAAAAATTCAAAATGGAAAGAAAAAGTAATGTAAGAGGGGCCTGGATACGTGACTAATGAACAGAGAAGATGTTATTTGAGTGCCAGGAATGTCTGTCTCGTTTATTCTGGACCCTATTTTGAAATTAACATCTTTTGAAATTTGTATGAAATTGGCCAAATTGCCAATTTCTGACCACCTTATTGGGTAGTTGAAATCTGTAAATTGGCGGTTTCTTATACTCAATTGACAGAACAAATGGAATTCTAGCGAAATAGCTATAATTTTAGTAGACTGAAACATTGGAATTTGCCGAAAAAAGGGCTCAAAGTGGGGGAAATCGCCGATGTGTAAATAGCATCGATACCAATAACTTCGTGAGAGCATAATTCCGTTAGTTTTCCGTCGAATTTCATAATTTTGGTGGCGTTATGATCAGAAAAAGATTCTCTGTTATTTCATAAGAAAAAATAATATTTTTTTTTTTCTGAAAAATTTGCGACCCTGAGAACGAGTTTGGGAGAGGGCCTCGCGACCCTGAAAGGGTTAAATTTTAATTTGTTAAATTTTGTGTAAAATTGGCCAGATTACCCACTTCTCTGCATTTTATAAAATAGTTCTTATAATTGAATGGGGAGTTTCTTGCACTTGTGCCTGGACTGCCATCTTTACCCCCTTGTAATTCCATAAGTTTTCCATTAAATTTTGCATTTTTAGTGTCATTACCTTCTGAAAAAGATTTTCTACCATTTCAGAAGAAAAAATATTATTTTATTTTCTGAAAAATTGCAACATTGTCAGGATTTTTAATTTTGGGGATTATGACTGTGAAAGGGTTGAGCGGGGGATGGCCGTATCATTAGCATGATATTAAAACTAATATTGAATAGAAAGTATAATTAAATTACTAAAATCTTCCATATTAAAGTGATTTATGCCTAATTTTCAACTTCTTCAGAAATAACAACAGCTTATGAATATACACACTCCTTTTAAATTAAAAAATACTCCAAAAGTAATTAATGTGCAGCTGCAGTATTTTATTCTAAAATGAGGTGCAATAAAAGCAAGATAATTTGTGAACAGGATGAAAGTGGAATACGTACTTCTTTATAGTACTGTAACATTAAGCATCTTTATCATTCATTCTCTGTCGTGTATTCGTGTAAAATGGAGCTGTTGTTTCTCTGTTAAAGTAACAAGTAGAATCAGAGTAGTTTACCCCTCTTTCTCTGCTAATACCCTTTCCACGGATGCCCTCTTCCACCCCTTGCCTATAGTATCTGCTCTTGAGTGCTGGAAACCAGTTAGTGCAATTGAAAATAATGATCAGGGCCTCTGCTATAGCCAATAGTGTGGGAAAAATCCATATAAAGTGGGATAAGTTGCTACAGTGGAAGGATGGCAAATGTTCATTGGGCAAAAGTTGTGGGAGTGCCTCCTGGTGCTGGGACATTACCTTGGGCACAGTGGAACCAGAGATGTTAGATACATCTTGTAGTCCATTGGATACTTCATTAATATTAGCATTCTGTGATTCAGTCGCTGTTACCTTACCATTGATATCCTTAGGTCCAGCAAATGTTACTTTACCATACACATCTTTTATGGATAAGGTGGCTTTTGGACCAAGTGTTATTGCTTGATCAAGTGAGGACTTAATATTACTAATCCATATATTTGCAGATGCTTCTAGCACATGTATACTGTTCTTACCTAATGTATTAATGGTTACATTTATCATCAATAATTATGATTTACTATTCAATTTCAAGCTTGTTAAGGTATCAATCTTGGAATCTTCAAGTTTAACTGTGACCTCATGTAAAGGTTGAAGAATGTCTAACAATCCCACATTTGAATTTATAATATTAAGGAATTTAAGCTTATTATGACAGACAACTTTCTGAGCTGAGGATCCAGCCAAGTCAAGATGACTGATATAGCCAGGGACTAGGTTAGTGCCTGAGTTTACCAGTTTAAGTGAGAGGTCTTGCTGTAGGCAGTGTATGGTGCTGTTGAAGGTCACCCTGGCTACATTGTAGATAGCCAGATTAACACACCCATTGCCCACCACTACCAACTCTTGCACGTTGTGCACAAAAATCTTGTTGACCTGTTTCACCTCCTCAAGAATTGCAGTCTGTGGAAAACCAATTAAGAAAATACTGTATGTTAATTCTGCATAAAAAAGAATCCAGTAACAAAAATGATTATCATTATGAAAGAGAGAGAGCCTGTTAACAGGGTAATTTATCCAGTACAGTGCAGAAATAAATGCAGAGTTGATTATCAAGAACTTACTATTTTGATTAAAGTGAAAAGGAAAATCCTCTTTTAGTGGAGAGAACCAGATTATTATTTTTATATTTTTTCTAAATCAAAACATATTACAAAAAATGACCTTTACTAAAGAAGTTTAAGAATTAAGATAACTGGCACTTAACATTCTTCCTTTACAGCATTTACAATACCTAATCTACTTCATTTTCTGAACTTTGAGTAATGAAAAAATTCAAGCTACCTTTCCGGAAAGGCACAGTCACTGTGATCCAGTGTTGATCCACCATACCATAATCTGTCTCAATTTTGAAATGCAAGCAGTGTATGGTAAGTGCCACTTTCCATAGCTAGAATCCAGCTACAGTAGTTAGTACTCTGAATTCTTTCAGATATATTACTTTGCCCAAAGTCAGTAAACCACTCCATGTTAGTTAAATACACTCACATATGTCTGCTGAATGTCCAAGCCTTCAGTTTTCAATACTGTCCTTACATCACTCCTCTTCCAATACATTGTACAGGGTCTACTCACCCAAGATTTATACACCATTCCAGTGTATCTTGCTCATTTCTTCTACAAGACCAAACTTTTTATACTACCCCACAGCCTTCTAATTTTTTCATTCTATATCGGACTGAAATCCAATTCTTGGGGCACTTTGTATATATATCTGACTGAAATCCAATTCTTGGGGCACCTTGTATATTAAATGCAAAAGAATGGGTACACATTCACTCTTTATGGGCAGTCTAGTTACCCATGAAATGCATATCTCTGAGATAATGGTTCTAAGCCACTTTTCCTATGGGTTTGTAAAGAAAATTATGATTTAAGAAACATAGAAAAGTAGAGGTGATAAATGTATAATGTGTGTAAGTAAGAGTTATTAACAGTTGCCTAATATATTTGTGAACATGAAAAAAAGTATAAGAAAATGTATACTATATACAGTGAGCCCCCGGTTCTCGCCGCCAATCCGTCAGAGAGGGCCCGTCGACCACCTGTTTGGTCGAACTCCGATTCTATTTTCCCCATAAGAAATAATGGAAATAAAATTAATCCGTCCCAGACATCCAAAAGTATTAAAATAAAATATTTTTTAGAACTTTTTGACATTAAATTAAACACAATTTTATAACAAAATTTTAAATAAATAGTACAATAACATGTCACTTACTTTTATTGAAGAGTTGTTGATGTGTGGAGGACGGGAGAAGGTGGAGTAGTATGCTAGTGTTTGGAAGGGGAATCCCCTTCCATTAACACTGCAGGTAACAAGTTCTTTTCTGGGGTTACTTCCCCTTTTTCTTTTAATGCCACTAGGACCAGCTTGAGAGTCACTGGACCCTCTCTAACAAAAAATCTGTCCAGGGAGCTCTGTGTCTGGCGGTTCTTTAAAATGTCCTTAAAATGTAACAAGACATTGTCATTAAACATGTCGCATACACGACGTGCAACATCTTGGTTAGGGTGATAATCATCCATGAAGCCTTGCACATCAGCCCATTTGTCACAGATCTCCCTAATCCTTGAAGAAGGCACATTCTTCCATCTCGGTTCCACCTCCTCCTCCTCTGGACCATTTTCCTGACCTGTGGTCTCTTGTTGCAGTTGCTGTTGAAGCTCTTGCAGATCTTCAGTGGTTAACTCTTCATTGTGCTCCTCCACCAACTCTTCCACATCCTGGGTACAAACATCCAACCCCATGGACTTGCCCAGTTCCACAATTTCTTCCACAACAGGCTCAGGCTCAGGGTTCTGAGGCTCAGCCCCAAAACCTTCAAAATCTAGGACACAGTCTGGCCACAATTTTCTCCAGGCAGAGTTCAAAGTCCTGGTAGTCACTCCCTCCCAAGCCTTACCTATAAGCTTTACACAATGCAGGATATGGAAATGCTCTTTCCAAAAGTCTTTTAGTGTCATATCCATGTCTGTGGTTACATCAAAGCACTTTTGAAACATTGCTTTGGTGTAGAGTTTTAAAGTTGCAAATGACCTGCTGGTCCATGGGCTGGAGGAGAGGGGTGGTATTAGGGGCAAGAACTTCACTTTGATGAACTCACAGCCCTGCACAATTTGCTCTGCCAAGTCTGGAGGATGACCAGGAGCATTGTCCATTATCAGGAGACACTTAAGTGGCAAATTATTTTCCTCGAGATATTTCTTCACACTGGGGCCAAACACGTTTTGAACCATTCAAGGAAAATTTCCCTAGTGACCCATGTCTTACTGTTAGACTTCCACATCACACACAAATTAGACTTTTTGATACCACATCTGCCAAACACTCGGGATTTTCAGAATGATACACCAGTAAAGGCTTCACTTTGCAATCACCACTGGCATTAGCACACATCATGAGAGTGAGCCTGTCTTTCATAGGCTTATGTCCTGGCTGTGCCTTTTCCTCCTTTGTAATGTAGGTCCTGTTTGGCATTTTCTTCCAAAACAGGCCTGTTTCGTCACAATTGAACACTTGTTGTGGTTGGAATTGTTCAGCCTCTATGTACCCCTGGAATTCTTGCACATATTTTTCAGCAGCATTTTTGTCAGAACTGGCTGCCTCACCATACCTCACAACACTATGTATGCCACTTCGCTCTTAAATCTGTCAAACCAGCCTTTGCTGGCTTTAAATTGTTCACTTCATCACTCGTTGCAGGCATTTTCTTGACGAGATCATCATGCAACTGCCTTGCTTTTTCACATATTATTGCCAGCGTAACACTATCTCCTGCTAACTGTTTCTCGTTGATCCACACCAACAACAAAGCTTCCACTTGTTCCAGCACTTGAGATCTCTGTTTTGTGACCATACTTGCACCTTTCGCAACAACAGCATCCTTGATTTCCTTTCTCTTGGCCAAAATGGAAGAGATGGTGGAATGGGATTTGCCATAGAGCCTGGCCAGCTCAGTGACACGCACTCCACTTTCATATTTTGCTATCATCTCCTTCTTCAATTCTACCGTATTTCTGACATTCTTTACCACAGGCTTGGCACTAGGAGCTTTCTTGGGGCCCATGGTGGCTTATTTACCAGTTGCAAGCACTAAAAACACTGGAATAATGACAATATATATGGTATGAATGCGTGGGTGGTGCGTGGGTAGTGTTTGCTCGCTTGTAAACAATAACACACTGAGTGCCTGGGCGCCCAGCTGGGCCACGGCCACATGCGTACGCGTTTGGGACGGATAGCCGACTCGTCGAACTCCGAGTGGCCGCCTAATACCGAGTCAAAAATATTGTAAAAATCCCCGTCGAACACCGATTTGGCCGAGCACCGACGCCGTCGAACACCGGGGGTTCACTGTATAGATACAGTATACAATATACAGCTTCTCCTCACTTAGCGACGTACTCGTTTACCGACGACTTGGACTTACGACGGGCTCTCTGACCAGTGTGCATACCAGAAAAATGTAAATTAGAGCTGATTTCCTCTATTTTGTTTATTACAATATACAGTACACTACTGTATAAACATTTAAAAATATACCAGAAATGTTACAAATGATGTAAAGGTAACATCAAAACAATATAAAAAATGATTGACACAAACCCACTACCATTATAATATGTTCCTCACTTAGTGACGAATTCGTTTACCGACGAGGTCTCAGGAACGGAACTCCGTCGTTAAGTGAGGAGAGGCTGTATACATGAAATTACATCTTATTCACAACACAAATGTCACGTATGTTCACAACAAATGTATTGCGTATATTTTTACCTGAAAAAGCGTTGACATTTTTTATATTACATGGTTTGGTATTACAGTAAGCATATCATTGCCACACAACAATATATGCATCACACTCACACTATAATAAATTCATCATTTACCTCATACAATATGCTCATCATACAATTAATGCATCGTATAGATGGCAGCAAATGCATTATAAGCTTTTAAAAATTAATATCTACCCAACAAATGCATCACAACCATTCAATCAGTAAGAATATCATTGTTCTTTTGCCTCACCTCATCTGCTTCTTTGAAGTCACAGGTGAGGAAGCCAGGGAATGGTGTGCAGAAGGGCGATTCTGATGCCACTATATATTCAGTTCGTTCATTGGCAGCCATTGCCACTGTCATCACCATCGTCATAACTGACACAAAGTCAGTATGAAAACTAACTACTCCCATTCTTAAACTGAAAAGTAATTTGCATAACTCTTAACTTGGTGTTGTATTATTCTCTGCTTAACATACATTGACAGTAATGGTGTTAGTGTAATTACTCCTCTATTTATATTCAGATTTTTGTTTGAACAATTACACAAGGGTTGGTTGTGTACATATGCTATTTAAATTGTGTACATATGCTGATTTAAATACAGTACATACTTAATTGTGGTTGTAGACTTATAAGGATTTGTACTTATTCAGCATATACAGTGGACCCCTGAGTTTCGGCCATAATTCATTCCAGAAGGCTGTTCAAGTGCCATTACCGAACGAATTTGTTCCCATAAGGAATAATGTAAAGTAGGTTAGTCCGTTTCAGACCCCCAAAAATACACTTACAAAAGCACTTACAATATTACACTTACATAATTGTTTGAGTTTTGAGGTGGTCGAAACTCGGGGGTCCACTGTATTTGTATATACAGTGGACCCCCGGTTAACGGCCATAATTCGTTCCAGAATGCTGTTCAAGTGCCGTTACCGAATGAATTTATTAACATAAGGAATAATGTAAATTAGATTAGTCCTTTTGGACCCCCAAACATACACTTACAAAAATACACTTACATAATTGTTAGTGTTTGGAGCAGGCCGTTAACCGGGGGTCCACTGTATAAAATTGTATAAAATTGTGTCATATCATGCATATTCATTACTTCATCCCATTAAAACCCTAATCATCAACTTATTACAAGTAACTTTTAAAAGAATTAGGCAAGATAAGATAAGAGAGATAAGATTTTGTTTGGATTTTTAACCCCGGAGGGTTAGCCACCCAGGATAACCTAGGAAAGGCAGTGTATCATTGAGGGACTGTCTGTCTTATTTACACTGGAGTCCTCAATCTTGTCCCCCAGGATGCAACCTACACCATTCGACTAGCACCCAGGTACCTACTTGCTTGCTAGGTGAACCGGGACAGCAGGTGTAAGGAAACATGCCCAATGTTTCCACTCTTGCCAGAGACTGAACCACGGATACACTGTGTGTATGAAGCAAGAATGTTGCTTACCAGGCCACACTACACTAAACCAGAGAAACTTAACAAGATAAGTCTTAAATGGACAGTTATGCTCAAGATCTAAATTTTCTATTAGTACTTAGACTTAAGATTACCAGGTATTAAGGGTCAGAGTGTCTTTCTCCTTTCACTGTTTACATTGGAGTACCCAGAGTTATAACTAGATCAAAGGTTCATTTATAACACTAACAAGATGATGAACAAGACACATGTATAACTCCTGGGAATTTTTATTAAAGATATTTTGCCTACCAGGGGCTTTATTAATTTTATACCAAAACATGAGAAAGATATTTATGTAATTAAATTTGATGGCTATAGAAGTACAGTATTGGTCAAATTTGATGTGAAATGAAGTATAGTAGTAATAATGGTAGTTATGTAAGCCTGGGTGAGGATTGCTATTGGAGATGTAATTTATCTGATGGTTATGTCTTGGCATTTTAAAATTAACCTAGCCAGAACTTCAAGAATATTGAACCTTCATGTGTTTTGTACTATGGTGTTGGATGTAACAATAATAGATTCTAAACAAATGTATTACTGGAGTTCTTCCTTTATGATTACAGTATTTTGGTGCCATTCTAACTCATAATGTTTTCCTGTGAGCTCTTATGTACAATTCATGCTTTGTCATGTCTGTCATATATACATATTTGTGTTCACTGATTGGTGTCCAAACATCACAATAATATATTTTTTTTAACACGTCGGCCGTTTCCCACCGAAGCAGGGTGACCCAAAAAGAAAGAAAAAAAACTTTCATCATCATTCAACACTTTCACCATCACTCATACATAATCACTGTCTTTGCAGAGGTGCTCAGATATGACAGTTTAGAAGTCCCTCCAAACTGCCAATATCTCAAACCTCTCCTTTAAAGTGCAGGCATTGTACTTTCATCATGTTTAGTTTCACAAGGTACTCGAAGTTTAGTACTGCATGGATGCTGGAACCCAGGAGGTTCTTGTGTTCTATTTCTCCTATATTGGAAACACTTGTGGTAAACACTATGTCAAGCCCTGCAGTCACATTTATTCTCTCTCTCTCTTTTTCTCCCTCTCTCTCATGCTGAACACCTCCATTAGTTTATCCCTCTACATTTCCAGTTCCCCATGTGGGTCCCAATTCTCCCAATCTATTTATTTATGGTTGAAATCACCCATGGTAAGTAACTTCATATTCCTGCCATGGTCTATTTTTAAATTGGTGGGTTGTATATCACTGCAATTACTAGTTGGGTCCCCCAGTATTAACTGAGCTTACTATGTGCCTCTTGCCTGTTTATCTCTCTCATTTCTTCAAAACTCCATTGATTTCTGAGAATGAGAGCCACTCCTCTACCTCCCCTATTTTCTCTGTTTTTTTTCTTACTACTTGATATCCAGCTGGGAAAAATGGCATCTAATATGTTGGTCAGCATTGTCTCTGTGATGGCTACAATGTCTGACTTTACCTTATCTATTTGTTCCTTCATGTTGTCACTCTTGTTGCATAGCCCATCTGCATTGGTGCACCACAATTTTAGTTCACTTCTTATCATGCACAGGTTAGTGTTGCCTATTCCTTCTGCATCATGCTCTTCTGACACGACTGTGGAAGGTATGGATGGGATTGATGTAAAGCTAGGGGTTGGAGGCAGAAAAGGGAAATGGGAGAGGGTATGGGGAGAAGGGAGGAGCTGGTGTTAGTGTTGCTGGGGAAGGTGGGGGTGGCCCAAGGTTGGGCCAGCTGGGAAAGGGGTTGGGGTAGCATCTGGAGGTGTTCATTGAGTGTGGGTGCTCCCCATCCTCTTGGCCCCACGTCTGCTGTTCTCTGTGCTTAACAGGTCTTCACATACTCCCTCAGTTGTTCTATCTCTAGATGGATATAATTTTATCTTCGTGTGGTCCTCAGCCATACTTTTTGTCGTAATAACCTGTCCCAAGCAATATGGGACCAGAAAGTTAATTTGAGGGTATGGGGAGAAGGGAGGAGGGGGATGGGCAAGGAGCTGGTGTTAGTGTTGCTGGGGAAGGTGGGGGTTGCCCAAGGTTGGGCCAGCTAGGAAAGGGGTTGGGGTAGCATCTGGAGGTGTTCATTGAGTGTGGGTGCTCCCCATCCTCTTGGCCCCACATCTCCTGTTCTCTGTGCTTAACAGGTCTTCACATACTCCCTCAGTTGTTCTATCTCTAGATGGATATAATTTTATCTTTGAGTGCTCCTCAGCCATACTTTTTGTTGTAATAACCTGTCCCGAGCAATAAGGTACCAGAAAGTTAATTTGATCAGATGCTTATTGCCCTGGGAGAACCTTCCAATTCTCTGAAAATTTACCAACTGCACAATCTTCTCCTGTCGTCCAGTGCACTCTATATGATCGATATAAACCATACCACGTGTCATTACGATTTCGTGAGTCATGATTGATATAACTTCATATTCCTCGTCTCAACATCCTTCAGCCTCGTGGAGTCTGTAGATTATCAATGACCTCCCTCTCTCCTCCTCCCATTGTCTTTCCCTCCAGATACCCCTGCCCATTTTTACTTTTTCCTTTGCAGTCCCTTTCATCACTTCCCTCGCCTCCCTTTCTTCAGAAAGCATCTCCGTTAGTATCTTTCCATCTTTGTCCTCTCTGGACTCCTCTGCTAGCTCTTCTTCCTTCACTGTTACTTCCTCTGATATTCTCCCTCTCATTTTGGCTATGACAATAGCTGAAATCCTGTTCTATAGCCTCTTCAAGCCCTTCAAGCTCTTCCCTCAGAGTTCCTCCCTCTTTGGCTTCCCTCATCCTTTTTATTTCCTCCTCCAGCTTTAGTGCTATTTGCCAGTTCATTGACCTCTTTCCTTTGGCGCATGCTGCTTCCATTTCCCTTCTAAAGGAATTGAGCCTCAACACAAACTCCTTCCTCAGTTGGTTCTTCAGGCAAACAAACAAACAAACAAACAAACAAACAAATTTTATTTCATTGCAGGTTACATGGGTATTGGAAGTTACAATGTAAATTGAGTGCAAGGAGAGCCACTGACATGCCATGGCATTAGGGGCAGCTTATTCTAGTCCTTAAAAACTAGGTACTTAATATTAGAGAAATTTATTGAGTTTATTCTAGTTAAAAATTATTTTCAAAATTACAATATGATGAAATTTTACTGTTTAAATTATTATATAATGATATTAGATCTTAGATTGTTACAGGTGTTAAGATTCTTGAATGATAATATGGAATTGAGATTATCTTAAGGAAAATAACATTGAGCATTTTTGACATTAACTTATAATATGAGTAGGGGGTAACATAATAGTAACATATTATTAAAAATTGAGATTATCGTATAGGAAAGTAACAATGAGCATTTTTCAAAGTAGTTTATAGCATGATCATTTAGGTTTGGGTGAGTAGGTGGTTTTTGAGTTGAGTCTTAAATTGATTTTCAGACAAGATTATCTTAATATTTACTGGTAATGAATTCCAGATTCTGGGGCCCTTTATGTGCATAGAATTTTTACATAGGTTGATATGAACACGGGGTATATCAAAAAGTGATCTGTGTCGTGTGTTGTGGTCATGGGTCCTATTAAAGTTGGTGAGGAGAGTTTTGAGCAGAGGGTTTATATTAGAGTGTAAAGTTTTATATATGTAGTAGGCACAAGAGTAAGTATGAATGTTCTTTACGGTGAGTAGTTTGAGACTTTTGAATATTGGTGGAGTATGCTGTCTAGAGTGGGAATTTGTTATCATTCTGACTGCGGCCTTTGTTGTGTTATGAGTGGTCTAAGGTGATTTAACGTTGTTGATCCCCATGCACAGATTCCATAGGTGAGATACGGGTAGATAAGTGAATGATAGAGTGCAAGGAGAGCTGATTGAGGTACATAATAGCGTATCTTTGATAATATGCCTACTGTCTTCGAGATTTTCTTGGAAATTTGTTGTATATGTGTTTGGAATTTAAGGCTACTGTCAAGGTGGATTCCTAGAATTTTCCCTCTGTGAGTCTTGTGATGGGTGTACCATTAAGTGTTATGTTAAGTGGAACATTTGTGACTTTGCTTCCAAACTGTATGAAGTAGGTCTTGTCAGTATTGAGAGTAAGCTTGTTAGTCGTCATCCATGTTGATATTTTCTGTAATTCGGCATTAACAGTGTTGGCCAGTATAACTGGATTTGGGTGAGAGAAGACATATGTTGTGTCATCTGCAAATAAAATGGGTTTGAGTAGTTGTGATGCATTCGGTAGGTCATTTATGTAAATGAGGAATAGGAGTGGCCCCAGGACACTTCCTTGAGGACTCCGATTGTAATTGGTTGTGTGGAAGAGTTCTCTCCATTTGTGTACACGTATTGGCTTCTGTTGGTGAGGTATGATTTTAGGTAGTTGAGTGGGTGCCCCTTATACCATAGTGTGCTAATTTTGTGAGCAGTAAATCATGGTCGACTGTATCAAAAGCTTTGCGGAGATCAATGAAGATTCCCAGTGGGACTTCTTTTTCTCAAGTGCTGTATATATTAACTCCAACATGTGTGTAATAGCATCGTTTGTGCTCTTGTTTGTCCTGAATCCAAATTGACAGGGGTTGAGTACATTGTGTGAGACGAGGTAGGAATAGATTTGTCTATGAATTAATTTTTCGAAGATTTTAGAAAGCAATGGTAAATTAGAAATTGGTCTATAATTATTCAGGTCTGTTTGATCACCTCCTTTGTGGATCGGGGTGACCCTAGCTATTTTGAGAATTGATGGAAAGGTAGAGGCTTCAATGGATTTATTGAATAGTGTTGCTATGATTGGTGACAGTACCTGTGAAGCTTTTTGTACATAAAAGTTGGTAGGCTGTTTATGTCTCCTGCCTTGTTTTTAAGGGTGTTGATTATGAGCGAGACTTCAATTGGGTTGGTAGGAGCTAGGAATAGCGTATTAGGGTAGGTGTTTGTGAGGTAGTCTGTTGGACGGGTGTTTGAGCTTGGGATTTTACTCGCTAGATTCTTTCCTATGGTGGAGAAGAAAACATTAAGTCTGTTTGCTGTCTCAGTAGGTGAGAGTAGGGGTTCATCTGCTCTTGATAATTTGATGGTGTTGTTTTTCGCTATCTTATTATTTCCTAGAATTGCAGATAGGGTCTTCCAGGTCTTTTTCATATCACCTTTTATGTTCTGGAGTCTGTTCTCATAATACAATTTTTTTGATCTCCTTATCAGGCTGGTAAGGGTTGATGAGTAGCGTTTGGATTGTTCTCTGGTTATTAGACCCCTTCTGTATTGTTTTTCATATTGGTGCCTTTTGTTAATGGATTTAAGGATGCTGGGTGTTAGCCAGGGATTGTTAAGTCTCTTAGCTGTGATCTGTTTAGTTTTTTTAGGGCAATGTTTGTTATAGAGGTGGTGGGTTTTGTTAAGGAAATTCTTGATGCATTCATTAGTATCTGTATATGTTTCTAACTCATTATGCCAGTCAATGTTAATCATAGCTGTTATAAAGTTATTTACAGCTGACTCATTATGTAGTCTGAAGGTAACTTTTGTAATATCTAGGGGCAATTTACCAAGATTAGTTATGAGAAAGGTCGGATAGTGGTCTGTGGTGTTGTCTGTGATGATGCCTGATTTTAGAGGGGCTATAGTATTAGTCCAGATGTGGTCTAGTAGTGAGGTACTAGTCTCGGAGATTCTTGTAGGTTTTGATATTGTTGGTAGTAACAAGCAGTTGCTCATAGTGTTTGTGAATTCTGTTACTTGTGGGTCCTGGTCATGTAGGAGATTTATATTGAAGTCTCCTGTGAGCAGCAAATGGTCTTTGTTCATGTGTGCATCAGTTATTAGGTTACCTAGTTTTTCACTAAATTGGTGAATGTTTGACTGTGGTAATCTGTAGATGTTTATCACTGTGAGGGTTTTTGCAGGTCTTTTGATTTAAATTTAGCTATAATATATTCTCCATGCTCATCCCTTATGCAAGAGTTATTGATACATTCAAGTTGATCTGAGTAATATATAGCTATTCCACCCCCTCGCTGATCTGTCCTGCAATTGTGAATGGCTGTGTAACCTGGGATGCCATAGACATCTGTAGTATCAGGCTTCAGCCAGGTCTCAGTGAGTGTGATGATTGACATATTGGTCTGGAGGGATTGGAGTAGTGCTGTGAGGTCATCATAATGTTTGCTCAAAGATCTAACATTGTAATTGAAGATAGTTATGTTATTGTTGGCTCTGAGTAATGTCTTTGCTTGATCTGCTGTGTAATAGTTACAGTTGCTGTTGGAATCATGTAAGTCATTTAATAATAGGTTGATATCAGTTGATATCAGTTGATATCAGGCTGTCTATTATTGCTCTTAGTACAGTGGTCCCTCGACTATCGGTCATAATCTGTTCCAGGAGCTAGACCTTAACACGAAAAATTTGAAACTCGAAACCTTATTTCCCATAAGAAATAATGTAAATACAATTAATCCGTTCCACCCAAAAATATTCACAAAAAAATCATTTTTTTAAAGAATAAATACAGTGGACCCCTGAGTATCATAAAAACTTCATTCCAGAATCCTGCTCAAGTGCCATTACCGAACGAATTTACTCCCTTAAGAAATAATGTCACTTAGGTTAGTCTATTTCAGACCCCCAAAAATACACTTCCACAAGCACTTACAATATTATACTTACATAATTGTACAATTTCCGGGGTGTACGTAACTCGGGGGTCCACTGTACTATAGTTTTACATACACAAACTAACATTATTAACACAAAATAATAATAAATATATAAATAATAAATACATAAATAATAAATAACATAATAATAAATAACATTTACTTAACTTTATTGAAGAGAGTTGCTGGCATCTGGAAGAGAGGGAGGAGGACAGGGGGAGGTGTTAGTGTTTGGAAGGGGAATCCCCCTCCAAAAGGACTTCAGGTAACAAGTCCTTATCTGGGGTTACTTCCCTTCTTTTTATTTTAATGCCACTAGGACCAGCTTGAGAGTCACTGGACCTCTGCCTCGAAAAGTAACTGTCCAGAGTGCTCTGTTTCTGGTGCCTCTTTAACATTTTCCTGAAGTGCAACATGGCTCTGTCACTGAACTGGTTGCAGAGATGGCTTATTTCAGCTTGCTCAGGGTGAAATTGTTCCACAAAACTTTGCACATCGTTCCACTTGGAACAAATTTCCTTAATCCGTGAAGAAGGCACCTCACCCTGTCCATCCTCCTGTGAATCAATTTCCTCTTCTGTCTGATGCTGTTCCTGATGAAGCTCTTTCAGCTCTTCAGTGGTTAGGTCTACCCTGTGGTCCTCCACCAACTCTTCCACATCCTCACCACTCACCTCCAACCCGAGGTCACTTGAAAGCACTTTTCAAGCACTGCTTTTGTGTAGAGTTTTTTGAAGTTGGAAATGACCTGCTGGTCCATGAGCTGGATGAGAGGAGTGGTGTTAGGAGGCAAGAACTTCACTGTGATGAAACTGAACTCATCAGACAAATAGTCTTGCAAGTTGTGAGGATGAGCAGGAGCATTGTCCAGTAGCAGGAGGCACTTGAGTGGCAATTTTTTTTCCAGGAGGTATTTCTTCACACTAGGGCCAAACACTCCAGTGAACCACACCACGAAAATGTCCTTAGTGACCCATGCCTTGGTGTTAGCCTTCCAATACACACATAATTTATTCTTGTTCACATTGTGTTTCTTGAAGGCTCTGGGATTTTCTGAGTGATACACCAGTAAAGGCTTCACTTTAAAATCACCACTGGCATTAGCACACAACATGAGAGTTAGCCTGTCTTTCATAGGCTTGTGTCCTGGCAGTGCCTTTTCCTCCAGAGTAATGAAGGTCCTGTTGGGCATTTTCTTCCAAAACAGGCCTGTTTCATCACAAACACTTGTTGGGGTTCGAATTTTTCAGTGTCTACGAACCCCTTGAATTCACTCACAAATTTTTCAGCTGCACGTTTGTCTGAGCTGGCTGCCTCACCATGCCTCACAACACTGTGTATGCCACTACATTTCTTAAGCCTCTCAAACCAGCCTCTGCTGGCTTTAAAATCACTCGCCTCAGCACTGGTTGCAGGCATTGTCTTGACAAGATCTGCGTGCAACTGCCTTGCCTTTTCACAAATTATCGCCGTGGAAATACTATCACCCGCTATCTGTTTTTCATTGATCCACACCCCCAACAACTTCTCAACCTCATCCACTGTTTTCGATCTATTTTTCGTTAACATATCAACCCCTTTTGCAACATTAGCTTCCTTGATTTCTTTTCTCTTTGCCAGGATAGAGGTGATAGTAGATGTGTTTTTCTTGTACATCCTGACAAGCTCACTCACACGTACGCCACTCTCATATTTTTTTTACAATCTCCTTCTTCACTTCGATGGTGTTCCTCACTTTCTTTACCAAAGGGGTGCCACTAGGAAGCTTCTTTGGACCCATGGTGACTTATTTCACAGTGACAATCACTAAACCACCAATAAACACAATAAATTTATTGTGAAATGTTTGAAAGAGCACTCTGGGTAATGTTCTCTCAATGGTAAACAATGCTACACTGGCGTCCTGCGAGGCGCGCAAGCGCGGGCAGATGGACAGGTCTGGCACGGACCGATACACAAGTAAATGACCAATACACAAGAAAACATTGACTGAAAAACCCTCGAAACACAAAAAAACGATATTCGTAATGACCGAAACACGAGGGTCCACTGTACTGTTATACTTCACCTTCGTTCCTCTCTTCCCCTCATTTCTAAGTGTCTCTCCAATTTGCCATTTTTCTTGTATGAGTGAAGCGTTTTATGCTGTCACCTGTATGTGGTTGCATGTGTGAGTGGGTGTATGTGCGTGTGAATGTGTGCATATGTGTGGTTATATGCACAGATATTCATGTACTCCTATTTGTACTCACCTATTTGTGGTTGCAGGGGTCAAGACTCAGCTCCTGGCCCTACCTCTTCACTGATTGCTACAAGGTCCTCTCTCTCCCTGCTCCATGAGCTTTATCATACCTCATCTTAAAGCTATGTATGGTTTCTGCCTCCACTACCTCACTTTCCAGACTATTCCACTTACTGACAACTCTGTGACTGAAGAAATACTTCCTAACATCCCTTTGACTCATTCGAGTCTTCAACTTCCAATTGTGACTCCTTGTTTCTGTGTCCCATCTCTGGAACATCCTGTCTCTGTCCACCTTATCTATTCCTCACAATATTTTGTATGTCGTTATCATGTCTTCCCTAACCCTCCTGTCCTCCAGTGTTGTCAGGCCTATTTCCTTAACCTTTCTTCATGGACATTCCCTTAGCTCTGGAACTAACCTTGTTGCAAACCTTTGCACTTTCTCTAATTTTTTGACATGCTTGACCAGGTGTGGGTTCCAAACTGGCGCTGCATACTCCATTATGGGCCTGACATACACGGTGTACACTGTCTTGAACGATTCCTTACTAAGGTATTGGAATGCTATTCTCAGGTTTGCCAGGCGCCCATATGCTGCAGCAGTTATCTGGTTGATGTGTGCTTCTGGAGACGTGTCGTATTATACTCACCCAAGATCTTTCTCCTTGAGTGAGGTTTGCAGTCTTTGGCCACCTAGCCTATACTCCGTCTGCAGTCTTCTTTGCCCTTCCTTGATTTTCATGACTTTGCATTTGGCTGGGTTAAATTCGAGGAGCCAGTTGCTGGACCACGTGTCCAGCCTGTCCAGGTCTCTTTGGGTCCTGCCTGATCCTCATCTGATTTAATTCATCTCATTAACTTCACATCATCTGCAAACAGGGACACTTCTGAGTCTATCCCTTCCATCATGTCATTCACATATACCAGAAACAGCACTGGTCCTAGGACTGACCCTGTGGAACCCCACTTGTCACAGGCACCCATTGTGATACCTCATCTCGTACCATGACTTGTTGTTGCCTCCCTGTCAGGTATTCTCTGATCCATTGCAGTGCCCTTCCTGTTATATATGCCTGATCCTCTAGCTTCTGCACTAATCTCTTGTGAGGAACTGTGTGTCGAAGGCCTTCTTGCAGTCCAAGAAAATGCAATCTGTCCACCCCTCTCTCTCTCGTGTCTTACTTCTGTTACCTTGTCATAAAACTTCAGGTTTGTTACACAGGATTTGCCTTCCATGAATCCGTGCTGGTTGTCATTTATAATCTTGTTCCGTTCCAGGTGCTCTATCACTCTCCTCCTAATAATCTTCCATGACTTTGCACACTATACACATCAGTGACACTGGTCTATAGTTTAGTGCCTTGTTTCTGTCTCCTTTCTTAACAATGGGAACTACATTTGCCATCTTCCATACCTCAGGTAGTTGCCTAGTTTCAAGGGATGTGTTGAAGATCGTGGTTAGTGGCACACACAGCATCTCTGCTCCTCTCTAAGGACCCACGGGGAGATGTTGTCTGGTCCCCCGCCTTTGAGTATCAAGGTCACTTATCAGCTTCTTCACCTCCTTCTCAGTTGTGTGTATGTCATCCAACACTTGTTTGTATATTCCTTGTTGGTGTCCCCCTCTGTTCAGTCTTCCCAGAGTCCTTCCTGTCTCCACTGAAAATATTTCCTTAAATCTCGTGTTGAGCTCCTCACATACCTCTGGATCGTTTCTTGTGAGTTCCCCACCTTCTTTCCTCAGCCTAATCACCTGGTCTTTGACTGTTGTCTTCCTCCTAATATGGCTATACAACAGTTTCGGGTCAGACTTGACTTTCGATGCTATGTTGTTTTCGTACTGTCGCTGGGCCTCCCTCCTTATCTGTGCATACTCGTTTCTGGCTCTTTGACTATTCTCTTTATTTTCCTGGGTCCTTTGCATTCTGTATTTTTTATATTCTCTAGTGCACTTAGTTTTTGCCTCCCTACACCTTCGGGTAAACCAGGGCTCATTCTGGTCTTCCCATTAATTCTGTTGCCCTTGAGAGCAAACCTTTCCTCTGCCTCCTTGCATTTTGTTGTTACATATTCCATCATTTCGTTTACTGACTTTCCTACCAATTCTCTGTCCCACTGAACCTTCTGCAGGAAGTTCCTCATACCTGTATAGTCCCTCCTTTTATAGTTTGGCTTTTCCCATTCAACTCCTGTTACCTTCTCCACTTGTAACTCTACTATGTATTCAAACTCAGAACCACGTGATCACTAGCTCCAAGGGGCCTCTCGTATGTGATGTTCTCAATGTCTGAACTGCTCAGGGTGAACATGAGGTCCAGTCTTGCTGGTTCATCCTCCCCTCTCTTTCTGGTAGTGTCCCTGACGTGTTGATGCATGAGGTTTTCCAGTACCACATCCATCATCTTGGCTCTCCATGTTTGGGGCCCCATGTGGCTCCAGGTTTTCCCAATCGATCTCCGTGGTTGAAGTCGCCCATAAGTAACTTTGCTCTGCTCAAGTGAGCTCTTCTTGCCACCTCAGCCAGTGTGTCCACCATCGCTCTGTTGCTCTTTTCGTATTCCTCTCTTGGCCTCCTGCAGTTCTGTGGTGGGTTATACATCACTGCTATGACTATCTTATGGTCCCCAGACTGAATTGTACCTACTATGTAATCCCTTTTTCCAATCTAGTCCATGCCTTCCATTACCTCAAAGTAGCGGAAATGTTCGATTTTGCCAAAGTTCAAAAGTAAACAAATCACACCACGCATCCAATACACATCAACTTGTGAGTCTAATATGCTTTCACAGTGCACAGATATATTTATACAATTTTACAATAATGCAATAGTCTGCATAACAATAAATCTATTTTTGTGTGAATAAAAAATCAAAATAGAAAGTAAGAGTAATGTAAGAGGGGCCTAAAGACGTGACTAATGAACAGATAACATCTTATTTTAGTGATAGGGATGTCTGCATTGTTTATTCTGGACCCTGTTTTGAAATTGACATCTTTTTTATTTTGCATGAAATTGGTGAAATTGCCATTTTCTGACCACTTTATTGGGTAGTTGAAATCAGTAAATTGGTGATTTCTTGTACTCAATCGATAGAACAAATGGAGTTCTAAAGAAATAGCTATGAGTTTGGTCAACTGTCCCAATGGAATTGGCCGAAAATAGGGCACAAAGACTGCGAAATCGCCGATGCGTCTATATCACTGACATCGCTAACTTTGCGAGAGCGTAATTCCGTACGTTTTCAATCAAATTTCATACTTTTGGTGTCATTACCATCGGGAAATGATTCTCTATCATTTCATAAGAAAAAATAATTTATTTTTTTTTCCAAAATTTTCCGACATAGAATGAGTTTCAGAATGGGGCCTCCGACAGTCAAAGGGTTAAATGTTTTTTTGCCTCTATGTGGGCTTTAACCCTTAAACTGTCCACACGTAGATATATGTTCACGTGCGTACTGCCCCGAACGTAGATCTACATTTTATTTTTCATTCCTTCAAATTTAGTGCGATAGGCCTGAGTCGCCTAGACATGAGAGAATGGATCTGTGCCCTCAGTGTGCGCAGTATTAAAAAAATCTGGGACCACTTAGTACCTTGTGGGAACACCAGTTCAATTGAGTGCCAGCTAGAGCAAATACTGTGGCAAACACCAGGGATTCACTGATGTCATGTCGCATTAACACTCCCCTTATAAGAGGAAAGTACAAATAGGTTAGATAAATACATGAGTGGCTGTGGGTAGGTGTGAGTTGGACCTGACTAGCTTGTGCTACTAGGTCTGATGCCATGCTCATTCCTTCAGAGGATGTGACCTGACTAGGTGGGTCATTGGTCTAAGCTGGGGGGTGACATGGACCTGCCTTGCATGGGCCAGTAGGCCTGCTGCAGTGTTCCTTCTTTCTTATGTTCTTATGTATTCGGCAGGCTGGCTGGCTTTGGCTGTCTCTGGCTGTCTCTCTATTTGTCTATATCTCTGTCTATATCTTTGTCTGTCTATATCTTTGTCTGTCTATATCTATATGTCCTATATCTCTCTGAAATTTTAATATTTCATGTATTTTTTGAAAAATAATTTGAAATATTCTATAATAATATTGATTTTTATAGATTTTTAAAGGGATTTTTAAAAATATGTAAATAATTTATAAATATGCAAAAATGCTATAAAACATTATTTTATTGCATTTTTTGACGATTCATGTACACATAAGTACAGTTATTATACATAGTGTAAATTACCTAGGATAACCCAAAAATTCCAGGGAAAGTGTTATACAATGCTTGTAGATATAAGGCATAAGCATGACTGGCAAGTAATACGCATCGTCACTTCTGCATCGTGTATAATACCTGTTGGCTTACGAGCTGCACTCTGAGACTGAGACAAGCAGACGGAAAGACACACACACACACACAGGCAGACAGAAAGACAGATAAGTAGAGTTAGACAGAAATAAGCAGAGCTTGACAAACAGACAGACAGATACAGGCAGACAGACAGATACAGACAGATAGACAGACAGACAGACAGAGACAGATAGACAGACAGATAGACATTGAAAAAGGGAGGGTTCCCTCCAGCACTGCTGACATTTATCAAATGTCACTGGGCTGTCAAGAGTTATCTGACACTTGTCAACACACCATTCTTCAAGGAGTTTCATATACTCCAGGCACACAGGCAGACAGAAAGACAGATAAGCAGAGCTAGACAGACACAGACAGAGAGACAGACTGATACAGACAAACAGATTCAGACAGACAGATAGATAGACAGACAGATAGATAGACAGATTGACAGCTAGACAGATAGATAGATAGACAGACAGACAGACACAGATAGATAGACATATAGATAGATACAATTGTCATAGCACCATTCTTCAAGGAGTTTCATATATGCTCCTGGATGTCTAAAACATTGCTGGGACCTATAAATACTTCGTATTTATTTATAGACAATAGTAAATGACCAAGGTAGGCGAAAATGTTCACCTGTTGGTGTGATTGTGACTATTTGAGTACTATTTCAGTACATAATATTAGTGTTAGAACAAAGATTGGCTATGAAATCACAGGAACTATTGTAAATTGTAATTATCAGAACATAAAAATTATATAAATTAAAATGAAAACTAGAAAAAAAATTATATCGGCAATACTTATGCAAGCGGCAGGACTTGATGTTGCCATCAGGTGAGCATCCAGCACCAAATTGGCGGGCTTATATCACGGTAAGTACTGGCCCTAAAAATTTTTTTTTAGCCTATCCTGTTTATAAAAATGCGCTCTTCATTTTTAAAAAAAAAAATGATTTTTTTTTTTCAAAATATTTGGAGCAGTACGCAGGTGAACGTATATCTACGTGTGGACAGTTTAAGGGTTAAAGGATCTCTGTATCTGTTCCAACCCTGATATTTCTCCTGCTCTGAATGGGGGTAATCAACACTAAGCAATATTGCAAATGAGAGAGCACAAATTATTTGAAAAGTGTACTGACCTTTACATTCTTTTCACCAAATTACAATTTGGATTACCCATTGCACAAGCTCTTATCTTCATCTCACTGTCTTGAACTGAACAAATAGTTGATTCTCTAACACAAGGTGCCTGATGTCTCCAATACCCATGCACCATCTTGAAGCATATCTATTAAATCAAATTTTTTTGACACAGGCATACTTTCATGCTTATACTTCTCGTTGGCTCCTTTGAGTGCCATGATTAATATCAAGAGGTGAGATGGAGAAACAAAAGGATTCAAAGTGGAGTGATAAGCAGGGGAGAAAGTATGGTATGGGACAAGTCCAGAATACAAATGATAGTTAATATATACAGCACTTGAGAAAAAAGAAGTCCCACTGGGAATCTTCATTGATCTACGCAAAGCTTTTGATACAGTCGACCATGATTTACTGCTCACAAAATTAGCACACTATGGTATAAGGGGGCACCCACTCAACTACCTAAAGTCATACCTCACCAACAGAAGCCAATACGTGTACACAAATGGAGCGAACTCTTCCACACAACAAATTACAGTCGGAGTCCTCAAGGAAGTGTCCTGGGGCCACTCCTATTCCTCATTACATAAATGACCTACCGAATGCATCACAACTACTCAAACCCATTTTATTTGCAGATGACACAACATATGTCTTCTTCACCCAAATCCAGTTATACTGGCCAACACTGTTAATGCGAATTACAGAAAATATCAACATGGATGACGACTAACAAGCTTACTCTCAATACTGACAAGACCTACTTCATACAGTTTGGAAGCAAAGCCACAAATATTCCATAACATAACACTCAATGGTACACCCATCACAAGACTCACAGAGGGAAAATTCCTAGGAATCCACCTTGACAGTAGCCTTAAATTCCAAACACATATACAACAAATTTCCAAGAAAATCTCGAAGACAGTAGGCATATTATCAAGATACGCTATTATGTACCTCAATCAGCTCTCCTTGCACTATATCATTCACTTATCTACCCGTATCTCACCTATGGAATCTGTGCATGGGGATCAACAACGTTAAATCACCTTAGACCCTCATAACACAACAAAAGGCCGCAGTCAGAATGATAACAAATTCCCACTCTAGACAGCATACTCCACCAATATTCAAAAGTCTCAAACTACTCACCGTAAAGAACATTCATACTTACTCTTGTGCCTACTACATATATAAAACTTTACACTCTAATATAAACCTCTGCTCAAAACTCTCCTCACCAACTTTAATAGGACCCATGACCACAACACAAGACACAGATCACTTTTTGATATACCCGTGTTCATATCAACCTATGTAAAAATTCTATGCACAAAGGCCCCAGAATCTGGAATTCATTACCAGTAAATATTAAGATAATCTTGTCTGAAAATCAATTTAAGACTCAACTCAAAAACCACCTACTCACCCAAAACTAAATGATCATACTATAAACTACTTTGAAAATTCTCATTATTACTTTCCTATACATAATCTCAATTTTTAATAAATGTTACTATTTATGTTACCCCTACTCATATTATAAGTTAATGTCAAAATGCTCAATGTTATTTTCCTTAAGATAATCTCAATTCCATATTATCATTCAAGAATCTTAACACCTGTAACAATCTAATATCATTATATAATAATTTAAACAGTAAAATTTCATCATATTGTAATTTTGAAAATAATTTTTAACTAGAATAAACTCAATAAATTTCTCTAATATTAAGTACATAGTTTTTAAGGACTAGAATAAGCTGCCCCTAATGCCATGGCATGTCAGTGGCTCTCCTTGCACTCAATTTACATTGTAACTACCGATACCTATGTAATCTGCAATGAAATAAAATTTGTTTGTTTGTTTGTGTTTGTTTGATAGTGTGAGCAACCTTTATACTAAAGAATGAAGTTATTCCTTCCCCTTAAAATGATGGCCTTGCCCTGACATGGAGGGAAAATCTCACTGTGAAATGAAACTTTATTTCCAAAACCTTATGACATGATCAAGTGTTATTTTCCTGCAAAACTTGATCTTGGTAACAAAATTTCAATCGTAATGTATTGAAAATGCAAAAAATTGGTAGAATATGTGGGATCTATTGTAGTGGTGAGTCTTGGAATGAAATATGCTTTTATTTTGGCAATTATGGATTTCCTTGAAGGTTGGAGCCACATGTTCCATTCATTTTATCAGACTGTTTATATTTGCAAATTCCACAGGCATAGTACGTACTGACAAATGTAAATTTTTTGCTGGTTATGTATTATCGATTTGACTTAACTTTTATTTGGTTGTATTTGTTTCAGAGTTTTATCTAAACTATCAATGATAATCCCAGTACTTTTTATGTACATCTGGGTTTGATATTTTTTTCCTCCAATTTCTCCTGGATTATTTAATAACTTTCCTTGGTTCTTATAACCAACCTATCATTATTATATTTATATGAAATGCTGAAACCGTATGGAGTCATTCAGTGAAGGAGTGTGGAAGCCTGATCATCCACTCCATAATGTGATGGACGCATTCACTCTGGCAGTCAGCCAGACTAAGGGAAGAAATGGGGCCAATCTTGGGCACATTATATAATATAAAATGAATTAGTCATGAAAAATACAACTAGCGGAGAATGCTGACTGAGTGAATGATGTGTGTAGTCACCTATATGCAGTGACTGATTTGTGACAGTTAGTGGCAAGAATATAAACACGTACATGGTTTTGATTTATGCCTTCACACATGAGATCACATACCCATTAATTGTAGATGCCATGAAGACATTATAGGAACCAATGAGAGACTTGACATGAAGGAGGAATGCAGCACTTCGTCTATTACCAACAACTCTGCTTGAGTCACCTTGCAGAATCACTTGGCTCCACATACTAAAACAGGAAATACATTAAACAATATTTATATAACCTCCAAAAATTTGTATTAAGAAATTTATTAAGGCTTAATGAAATAGAAAAATTAGCATATAACAGAATAATTTTGATATATGCCCATTTTACATTGGTTAAAATTTCTAAATGTTACAACAGCTCAAAACCTCCCCTCCAGCCACAGGGGGGCCTGCCACTTACCCAGTGTTTTTTTCTCCTCCTTTTTTTTAAACCAGTTGCATAGTTGACCTCCAGGTGGTTTTTAGGATAATCACAAAAGCAAAACAAAAAGGACAACTGACATGGGGAGGAGACACGGTGTTTATTAATTAAACTTTTCCAAACGTGGGTCTACGTTCCTGAAAAAAATATTTTGAAAAAAAAAAATCTTTTTTTTTAAAAAGAGGAATTTTCTGTGAAAAACAAAATTTTAAAGGGGAAAAATTTTTAGAAAAGACCCCGAAAGGGGGTTTCCCCCTCATAGATTCGCCCAGAAGGGGGCCCTGATTCCTTTTTTTTTTAAGGTTTTTTTATTATTTTTTATTTTAAATTTTTTGTTCTGATAATTTTAATTTATAGTAAGTTTTTATTTTCAAGGAAAATTTGTTCTGGTAAAATTGTTAAATTTTGTCTCAAATAGTCACAAACACACTGGGGAGGTTAAAACCCCCTTGGTTTTAATTGTCTGGGAAAATACAAAAAATTTTGGGCCCCCAAAAAGGGGCATTTTTTTCCGAATGCTGTTCAGTCCCTTAAAACAAATTTTTCCCATAAGGAAAAAAAATTTTGTTTAAAATCCTTTTAAAAAAAATTTTAAATTAAAAAATGTCCCCAAAAAGGTTCGGTTTTTGGGCCGTAAAATTTCCGGGTCCACTGTATTTATGGCCAAACAATGTTTTAGACATGCTACCCAAGGGGCCCCAAAAAAGGGCGGATAACGATAAATTGGGGAAAAATGATACTTTTTTTCCTAAAAAAAAATTTTTTAAAAAGATGATCTTCTCGGAAAATGCTATTCCCCCGGCCCCGTACACGGCACCATGCTCCATCCAGAGTCATTGCCATTGTTTAAATAGCAGTGGCCCACCCACGCATTCATACCATACATTTGTCATTATTCCATTGTTTTTAGTGCTTGCAACTGCTAAATAAGCCACCATGGGCCCAAAGAAAGCTTCTAGTGCCAGCCCTGTGGTAAAGGGCTGAGAGGGGAGAATGTGTCTTCTTAAGTGATTCAGTAACTCTACGATATGTTATGATACTAAAGCATTAGGTTGATAAAGGCTATAGCACCAGCCAGCGATAAAGTGAGCAAGTAAGTTAAGCGATTAAGCGATAGAAAATGACAACACGAAACTTAACTCCTCCAATGTTGTTGAGTTTATAGGGCGACTGACAACACCGGTGTGTCTGGCGGCATCACTATTTAGGCGATTTTCAGTGGCCCTTATACACCCACAACAAACACCACAACACCAGTCCTCGCATTCGTAATGGTATTTTATTCATTCTAGAGTATGTCATGTTTCTATGTTATTAATATTGTTTATTATGTCATATTAGATGAATTGTGATAGATAAATAAGCCATAGTTTATATTAGTGTCATTTGAAGGACTATCATGTCCTGTCCACAAACACACCCCTGACGCCGGCACAATTCCAAACATTCGCAGAAACAGAACTCTCTGGAACACTTTTTGAGCAACAGGGTTCAGTGACTCTCAAGCTGGTCCTAGTGGCATAAAAACAAAGGAGTAACAGGAAGAGACTTGGTACCTGAAGTGTTAATGGAAGGGATTCCCTTCCAAACACTAGCAACTACTCCTTCCTCTCCCCTTCTTCATCTTCACACATCAACAACTCTTCAATAAAGGTGTCAAGTTATTACTGTTTATGTACTTTATATCTCATTCTTTTCTGTACAATTTAATGTGGAAACAATATTTATTTTTAAATTGTACAAAAGAATGAGATATAAGTACATAAAACTAATAACTTGACACCTTTATTGAAGAGTTGTGATGTGTGGAAAATGGAAGAAGTGGAAGGAAGGAGTAGTTGCTAGTGTTTGAAGGGATATCCTTCCATTAACACTTCAGGTACAAGTCCTCTTCCTGGGTTACTCCCTTCTTTGTTTTTATGCCACTAGAAACAATATTTATTTTAATACTTTTGGGTGTCTGAACGGATTAATTAAATTTCCATTATTTTTATGGGGAAAATAGATTCGGATTACAATATTTTTGGTTTAAGTTAAGCCCTCTGGAACGGATTAATCACGTAATCCGGGGTCCACTGTATATGAAACTCCTTGAACCATGGTGTTAAGACGAGTGTCACTAAACTGCTGACAGGGTAAGCAGTGGAGTGACATTGATGATTGTGCACTGCTGTATGGAACCCTGGCTTTACAGTGGAACCTCGAGGTTTTGGCCGTAATTGTTCCAGAAGCTCGGCCGAAACTCAAATTGTTCGAAAGTCAAACCAATATTTCCCATAAGAAATAATGTATGTACAGTGGACCCTCGGTTAACGAATACCCCGGAAATCGTGCAATTATGTAAGTATAATTTTGTAAGTTCTTGTGGAAGTGTATTTTTGGGGTCTGAAATAGACTAACCTACGTGAAATTTTTCCTTAAGGAGTAAATTCGTTACGGTAATGGCACTTGAGCAGACTTCAGGAGTGAAGTTTCGAAACTCGGGGTCCACTGTATATCCAATTAACCCTTTGACTGTTTCGTCGTATATATACGTCTTACGAGCCACTGTTTGGACGTATATATACTCACAAATTCTAGCGCTTTTATATCAGCGGGAGAAAGCTGGTAGGCCACATATGAGAGAATGGGTCTGTGTGGTCAGTGTGCGCTGTATAAAAATCCTGCAGCACGCAGTATAATGAGAGAAAAACTCTGACAGTTTTTTGGATTAAAATGCCGTCTTTGAGGTGTATTTTCGTATAGTATTTACGGTTGTATTCTTTTTTATGGTCTCATTTGATAGAATGGAAAACATACTACAGAAATATAGATGATTTTGATTAGTGTCATGATGAAACGACTCTTGAAATTGAGCTCAAAGTAGGGAAATGTTCGAATTTTGCAAATGTTCAAGAGTAAACAAATCATGCCACACGTCCAATACACATCAATTGGTGAGTCTAATATTCTTTCACAAGTGCACTGATATTATTTATACCATTTTTACAATAATGCAATAGTCTGCATAACGGTAAATCTTCTATTTTATGTGTGAATAAAAATAAAAATAGAAAGCAAAACTAATATAAGAGGGGCCTAAAGACGTGACTAATGAACAGATAACATCTTATTTTAGTGACAGGAACGTCTGCATTGTTTATTCTGGACCCTATTTTGAAATTGACAACTTTTTTATTTTGCATGAAATTCAAATTGCCAATTTCTGACCACTTTATTGGGTAGTTGAAATCGGTAAATTGGTGGTTTCTTGTACTCAATCGATAGAACAAATGGAGTTCTAAAGAAATAGCTATGAGTTTGGTCGACTGGAACAATGGAATTGGCCGAAAATAGGGCTCAAAGTCGGCAAAATTGCCGATGCATATATATCGCCGAGATCACTAAATTCGTGAGAGCGTAACTCCGTAAGTTTTCAATCAAATGTCATACTTTTGGTGTCATTACCATCGGGAAAGATTCTCTATCATTTCATAAGAAATTTTTTTTTTTTTTTTTAATTTTGCGACAACAGGAGAGCACTCAGGATTAAGGATTGCGACAGTCAAAGGGTTAATCTGTTCCAGACACCCAAAAATATTAAGAAAAATAGTGGTACCCCGAGTTTCGTACTGCTCCCAACTCGAACAATTATGTAAATGTATTATTGTAAGTGCTTTTGTAAGTGTATTTTTGGTGGTGTGAAATGGACTAATCTAATTTACATTCAATCCTTATGGGAACAAATTCGTTCGAACGGCACTCGAACAGCCTTCTGGAAAGAATGATTGACAAAATTCGGGGGTCCACTGTATACACATATTGAGTCACTGGACATGTTCCTAGAAGTACTGCAGCTTGTGGTGTTTTACACTCGTCACACATAAAACGAGTGTCTCTGCATTGTTGTGGGTGTTTTTTTGTATGTGCACAGACATGACACCTCCTCTGAGCCTTTTTCTTGAAAGCAGTAGCAGGCAGTTTTATTAGGAAGTGATCACCAGGCCTCAAAAAAGAGGGTATTTGTTGATAATTTCGTGGGTGGTTGTCTATTGCAGGTGTTGTTACTTGGTACTTGAGTATTATAAGTCTGATGACAGACAGACAAAATTCGCCATATGGTGGTTTGTTTCTGGTCCTCATCTTATACATATTATAAGCATTGAGCATGGAAATGTCCAGAATATGGAAAAAGAGTTTTATGTACCACTTATAACTCTTGCAAACACAATCAGCAAACCCAATCTGCATGTCACATTTGTCCAATGAATGCATATTGAGGGTGTAGTCCATCACAGCTGCAGGTTTTAGAATGGGTTCATTGGACTCTCTATTCTGTCTGCCAGTGTCTGTCATTTCATTAGGGTGAACTGATGACAACAGTGTGACATCTCGTTTGTCATGCTACCAAAATGCCATGATGTCATTGGCAGCAAACGCCTGCACCTGACCTCTACGTGTGCCTACGTCGAACCTAGGCATACGCACTGTACAGCACATATCTGTCATTTTTTTCCAACAAACAAGTCGGCCGTCTCCCACCGAGGCAGGATGACCCAAAAAGAAAGAAAATTCCCAAAAAGAAAATACTTTCATCATCATTCAACACTTTCACCACACTCGTACATAATCACTGTCTTTGCAGAGGCGCTCAGATAAAACAGCTGAGAATAGTCCCTCCCAGTTGTCACTATCCCAGACCCCTCCTTTAAAGTGCAGGCATTGTACTTCCCCTTTCCAGGACTCAAGTCCAACTAAATCAATTAACTGGTTTCCTGAATCCCTTCACAAAATGTTACCCTGCTCACACTCCAACAGCTCATCAGGTCCCAAAAAACCCTTCGTCTCCATTCACTCCTATCTAACACGCTCACACATGTTTGCTGGAAGTCCAAGCCCTCGCCCACAAAACCTCCCTTACCCCTCCCTCCAACCTTTTCTAGGACGACCCTACCCCGCCTTCCATCCCCTACAGATTTATACGTCTCCAAGTCATTCTACTTTGATCCATTCTTCTAAATGACCAAACCACCTCAACAACCCCTCTTCAGCTCTCTGACAAATACTTTTAGTAACTCCACACCTTCTCCTAATTTCCACATTCCGAATTTTCTGCATAATATTTACACCACACATTGCCCTTAGACAGGACATCTCCACTGCCTCCAGCCTCCTCCTCACTGCAGCATTTGCAACCCATGCTTCACACCCATATAAGAGTGTTGGTACCACTATACTTTCGTACATTCCCTTCTTTGCCTCAATGGATAACGTTTTTGTCTCCACAGATACCTCAACGCACCACTCACCTAATATCCTTCATCAATTCTATGGTTAACCTAATCCTTCATAAACCCATCCGCTGACACATCAACTCCCAAATATCTGAAAACATTTACTTCTTCCATAATCCCTCTCTCCAATGTGATATCCAATTTTTCTTTATTTAAATCGTTTGATACCCTCATCACCTTACTCTTATCTATGTTCACTTTCAACTTTCTACCTTTACCCACCCTCCCAAACTCGTCAACTAACCTTTTCAACTTTTCTTTAGAATCTCCCATAAGCACAGTATCAGCAGCAAAAGTAACTGTGTCAACTCCCATTTTGCATTTAATTCCCCTATAATTTAATTCCACCCT
Organism: Cherax destructor; assembly: GCA_009830355.1. Classification (NCBI taxonomy): domain Eukaryota; kingdom Metazoa; phylum Arthropoda; class Malacostraca; order Decapoda; family Parastacidae; genus Cherax; species Cherax destructor. The sequence continues at coordinate 3,015 of WNWK01012211.1, read as the reverse complement.
CTCCCCAACACCCTAGCATTTACTTCTTTTACAACCCCATCTATAAATATATTAAACAACCATGGTGACATTACACATCCCTGTCTAAGACCTACTTTTACCGGGAAGTAATCTCCTCTCTCCTACACACCCTAACCTGAGCCTCACTATCCTCATAAAAACTCTTTACAGCCTTCATTAACTTACTACCTATTCCATACACTTGCAACATTTGCCACATTGCTGCCCTATCCACTCTATCATATGAATTTTCTAAATCCATAAATGCAATGAAAACTTTTTACCTTTATCTAAATACTGTTCACGTATATACTTCACTGTAAACACTTGATCTACACATCCCTACCCACTCTAAAGCCTCCTTGCTCATCTGCAATCCTACTTCTGTCTTACCTCTAATTCTTTCAATAATAACCCTGCCATACACTTTACCTGGTATACTCAGTAAACTTATTCCCTATAGTTCTTACACTCTTTTTTATCCCCTTCCCTTTATATAAAGGAACTATACATGCTCTCTGCCAATCCCTAGGTACCTTCCCTCTTTCATACATTAAACAAAAATACCAACCACTCCAACACTATATCCCCCTGCTTTTAACATTTCTGTCATGATCCCGTCAGTTCCAGCTGCTTTCCCTTTCATTCTACGTAATGCCTCACGCACCTCCCCCACACTCACATCCTGCTCTTCTTCACTTCTAAACGATGTTGTACCTCCCTGGCCAGTACATGAAATTACCGCCTCCCTTTGTTCATCGACATTTAAAAGTTCCTCAAAATATTCCCGCCATCTACCCAATACCTCCAGCTCCCCATCTACTAACTCCCCTACTCTGTTTTTAAATGACAAATCCATTCGCTCCCTAGGCTAACCTTGTTTATCTCACTCCAAAATTTTTCTTGTTTTCAGCTAAATTTATTGACAGAGCCTCTCCCATTCTTTCATCTGCTTTTCTTTTGCACTCTCTTCACCTTTATTTTACTCTCCATATACTCTGCTCTTCTATTAACACTTGTGTTTTGTAAAAACATCTCATAAGCTACCTTTTCTTTTTATCACACCCTTTACTTCTTCATTCCACCACTCACTCCTCTTTCCTCCTGCCCCAACCTCCTATAGCCACAAACTTCTGCCCCACATTCTAATACTGCATTTTTAAAACTATCCCAACTCTCTTCAACCCCCCAACTACTCATACTTGCACTAGCCAGTTATCAGTATATAATATATGCCCCTTACCAAGATCTGGTTCCATCATTGTTCTAACCACATCACCAGAGATACCCAATAACTTCCTGGTATCTTGCAATCTATTACTTCCAGTGTACACAATAATATCCAATACAAGACCACTGTAGCAATCACAAAGTACAAACAACTTTATACCAAAGCGTTTCCTCTTGCTTGATATACTGCTTGAACGACAGTCTACCTTTGAACAGAATCAAAGACTCATCAATAACAAGCTTCCTGAAGGGATAAAAATACATATTGAATTTCTGTTTCAGATACACAAACACATTCCTAATCTTATATAACCTGTCGTTTGTGTCAGGCCTGGTTTTGTCTGAGAAGTGTAGCATACGCAATAGTAGCACAAATCGATTCATTGGTATTATATCACTGAAACCTGGGGTTGCAATCAGGCGGTCTGCTGACCAGTTGATTTACACTGTGCTTATACACATGTGGCATAAGCATTATTCGGCAAAGAAAAGATACATCTCAGCCACAGTTGTCTTTTTCCACTTGTGGAGGCGTGATTTTGGTGAAAGTATTGTGTTTGCCATGGTGTACTTGTAGTATGTGCTGCTTTCCTGACAATAATTTCCATCAGGGGTTCGTCAAAGTAACTCAAAACATTCCAGTTCAGTGGCATTGTTTCCAAGTGTACATGATGGGCGATTCCACTTTGACTTTCATCAAACTGATGGGGATTGGGAATAAAATTATCAGCTTCCTGCCAATCCCAGGTGCAGTCTGCTGGTGGGTACTGAATATTGACAGGTGGTTGTGGGGGTTGTGGTTGTGCAGGTTGGTGTGGTGGGTGGGTAGGTGAGGGGTTTCCGTTCTTGAAGTCGGGTGAGTCAGCGGCGTGGGTGGCAGCATGGCTCACTTCTGGTGCCTCGCGTCTGGCACCACCACTAGCACCACCACCACCACCAGATGCATGAACATTTCTCATCCCAATTGCAAATATATCATCATCATTTTCACTATCTGTTCCTGTTGTACAGTCATGGGATGTACTCCGAGATGTACTCCTTCCCCCTTGGAATAGCATATGAACACTACAGAGCGGCGATATAGTGTCATAACATGTATACGATGCTTCACTGAGAATATTCCACTTCCTCTGCATGGAACTGTTTTAAGAGCTTGGTTCATATTCACTATCACTATATCACCATTGTCACATCTGAGTCCTGGAATGGGAAAATGAGTTTTCTCTTTTGTTCTGGTACAACTGAGGTGAACAAGATGGCCCAGACCAGAGGTGGAAGGTTGAGGTCGCTGGGTTTTCCTCCACTATTACCGGTATTATGGTCATTAGTTTCGGGCTAATCCCAAAACCTTGAAAGTGTCCCAATTCGCCAAGGAGGGGAGGAGTTTTTACAACAGGCGGTAAACAAAGGGTACTAAAAGGCCCCACAATGCACAACTGGGTCCCCATTTTTCCCTAAAAATGACCGCGAGACCCTTTCCTCTACCTATCCAGCCTTTTCCCACTTGATTTGAGGGCGCTGAATTTACATGTATTATTCGTCACCAACCCTGGGCGAAGACGTACTATATTTAAAAATCCTGAAAGGGTTAAAGAGACCAGAAACAGACCCCTGGGCAAATTTTTTTTGCGAAGGGGTCCAGTGACTCTCAAGCTTCCTAGTGCAGTAAAAAAACAAAAAGAGAAGTAACCCCCGGGTAGGGACTTATACCTGAAGTCCTTATGGAAGGGGATTCCCCTTCCAAACAATAATCTCTCCTCCTCTCCCCCCCTCCTGTCTTCCATA